>RCHF01001373.1:0-23495 GCA_003987895.1 Neonothopanus nambi | reverse complement strand
GTCGTTCGTGACGCTGACCAGAAGCTTCCTCCTCCCAAGCCAACTGGCCACGGAAAGCCGCCAGTTGCTCGTGACGCTGACCAGAAGCTTCCTCCTCCCAAGCCAACTGGCCACGGAAAGCCGCCAGTTGCTCGTGACGCTGACCAGAAGCTTCCCACTCCTAAGCCAACTGGCCACGGAAAGCCGCCAGTTGCTCGTGATGCTGATAAAAAGCCRCCTCACGCTCCGAGCGACAGCCTTCCCCCTCCCAAGCCGACTGGTCATGGAGAACCACCAGTTGCTCGCGACGCTGATCGAAAGCCTCCTCACAAGCCGACTGGTCACATTGCTCGTGACGATGACAAGAAGCCTCCTCACGCTCCTACCGACAGTGTTCCGCCTCCCAAGCCGACTGGTCATGGAAAGGCGCCAGTTGCCCGTGATGCTAACAGAAAGCCTCCTCACGCTCCGGGCAATAGCCTTCCACCCCCCAAGCCCACTGGGAAGCCTGTTTCTCAGGCTTGAGGCCTTCGAAGCTTGTGAGCCGCTCAGAGATGATAAATTCTGCACTTAGTTTCTTGTCCTTCCTTCTTCTCAGCTAATATGGACTTTTCCTACTCTTCTAAGTTCTCTTTGCATATGAACAACACAATTTCGTACCTCGTAATTCCTGAATAATACACTCCCTTGATGCTATCGTTTCGGGGTTCAGAGGTTTTTCAGATGTTAGTGCGACCAACAGTCTGAAGTGACTCGTTTCGGTCTTTGTGTATATTGGTAATACTAACTTTCATTTCCCGAGGACCCTTTGGTTACTTGCTGTCAAATCACTGGCATTAGAAGTTGTGGGGCCAGCCTTTAGTACTACCTGCTGATTCGGCTACTTAGTGCATGGTATCCTTGATTATCTTATTATTGGCAGGACCTTAGGGCGTTTATACCGGACACTCCAGATCTAGAGTTTAGATACATTCCATTCACCTGCTAAGTGCTAAGCTTGACTAGAAAGGGTGCGGCTCGGGTGCGGCTTTCCGGCCGGCTCAGAGAATGCCGTTTATCAAATGATTACTTCATCAGTGTGGTCCGTGCGTTGAATCTCTGCTTGAACCTGAACTTGAACCTAGGCCTACTTCAAGTTCAACGTCGCGCCACTGAAGTAGTCTTCTTGTGTTATCAGATCCTCTTGACGGAATATGAGCGCTATGTCAAGGTTCTGGGCCTATCTTTGCTCGCGAGTCTGACGTGGTTGATTGAAGACTTTCATCTAAGTAATACTTTTCCGGCTTTCGAGGACTACATAGGCACTGTCTCTGTCTATCTTGTGCTTACGCGCTTGCCCATAACCCCTCAGGCCTCATCGACATCTCCCACGATTGACTCGGGGCCCGCCTAGGTCTGCTTTGTCACTTACTCCACTTACTCTTCTGGCCCTCTAATGTTCCGCACCATAGGTAGGTGACATGGAAAGCACCGGCCCTTTTTCCCCCGTAGGCCTACTTTAACATTTCAGGCGTTTCATCAAAGGTCAACTTCAGAGAGGTGCGGGTGTCACGAACTATCTTGCGTTGTGTATTATTACGTGCGAAGGAAACTTGGAGTAAAATGAACGATAGCTCCGGGTTCGCACGATGCGTGAGCAGTACAACCCACCATTTCGGACATTATTCATCCCATTTCAAAGAATCAGAAGCCTGTCAGTTCTCCGCCTACACGGCCATTGCTGAACACGTATACTCCACTGTAAACTAACTTCGTCGACCGTAGAGGCCCCGTGCCAGGGCAACAATACTCTCTAATTCGCCCTTGTCGAGCTTAGTAGGCGATGCAGCCCCGATGTAAGTACCCGCCAAGCTTCGCCCATCTTACCGCTAATTCAGTTTCCAAAGAGCCGGCTACTCACTCTAGTTAATCTTGCCTTAAACTACTTAGGTTAAGTATTTCTCCACCCACTCCGAGTCTGCTTGCCAGAACTCACGCACTCCGCTTGATCACTATTCAAAGTTTTCATCGGCGTCCGAATATTTTTGCATGAGGCCGCTGCCGCTCCAAGTCTGCTTGACAGTGTCGAAATAACTACTGTATATTTTTCAAGCCATTCGGACTGCAAAGCCACATTCTCCTCCCCCGCCCGAAAACCCCGTTTTTTTGCCGAAGAACTCCCGAGCCTTGATGATCCACGGCGTACAGGACAATTATTGGCGACGCCACACGGGACCCGAGATGGCCGTACCGCTACCATTCTTGCCTACTGTATACCGCAAATGCCGCATACAAGCCAGTAGGTGTAGGGTGTAATTTTCTGACGCTTCTTATCTGAAGCGCGTCTGATAACAATTCATTAGATATTTCAACATCCTGCTCGGCGTCCAAGCAGGTTCGTCACAGCAGCTCCTGGTCCGACCTACACGTCCCACCGTTCGCTCACATTTGGTTCAATGTAATACTATTATCTCTCTTGCTGCTTTTTCAAATCCGATCGTACCCGTCGTTTTTTGACATCTGAACAGACGTGAAACAGATCCGATTGAAAAGGCGTTTGTATTGGGTAAAGGACTCTCTCATAGATTGAACTTCAGCGAACAGTCAATAAACCAACCCCAGAACTGCCGCAGATCAAAGTAGGAGGAAGAACCATTGAATGGCGGCTTTGAATTTGGCGTTGAGATTCTTGACTGTACGCAGATTTACTCGTTCATATCCGCAGCATAGTACAAGCTCATCATCTATGGTTATTGAATAATGCAACTCAATGCATCATACCAAAATATAATATATCACGGTACGGACGTGAAAACTATGACTTCATTGTTTATCAACTCACTTTTCTCATTTACCTAATGGAACAGGCCTCAAGAGGACACGAACGCCTGCAACTCCACTGAACCCATCAAATATACTATAAACTTTCGGAAAATCTATGACCGGATGCGTACAGTACAACATAGGCAGCTGCAAACGGTATTTGTCCGCTTCAGGGGTTTTTCTTCCGCCTTCGACTGCTACGAAATGCGATGCTATGGGCACATTCAGCTTCACGATCGACTGAAGAAGGGCGTCTCTTTCCTTTTGCAAGCTAGGAAAGCTGGGTCGGGAGCAGGCGCTGGAACTTGGGGGTCGAACCTTGAAGATTCAATGAAATCTCCATCTATTTCGGACCCGAACTCGGAGGCCAACTTCTGACAAGCATCACCGTGTTCAAGCCGCCGCATCCCGCAGTGTAGGTTCATCGCCCGTTACTCATATTCGTTGTGACGCACCACGTTCTTTGCAGGGGAAAAAAGGATAGTCGTCCGAAAGCGGGAAGCATTATACCTTGGATTGTATACGGTAACAGATTTTTCTTCGTGGCTGGTTGATACTTTCAATTAATTCATGCAAGCTCAGAATAGATTCGACGGGGTAGGTGGATTCAAACAAGTTGGTACTTGTTTAGGTGCATTTTTCGTGTGCACAACATCACGGAACCTAGATGAGAGTCACTATTTCGACCAGTCTGATGATATTTTTGGAAAGCCAAAGTGTCCCAGGGTCTGTCTTCTTGCCTAAAATTACTTTGGGACGTTCTGCGGCGCTCCCATCTCGAGATGATCTGCCCTTGCGAAGTGGGGTAGCTGATGGTTTTTTCAGTACATTCACGAGGCGATGACGCGGTAGTCTTTCCGCTAAGGTGCTCTCTCCAGGAGGCCCGAAGAACGTGAATCATTGCGGTGTCGCTGCTACCCTGGAGATCTATACCATATATCAGGTGGAACTTCACGAACATATATAAACCGTCAAGAACCCACTGAATGGTTCTGCAGCATCACTTCATCCCAGCTCTTTCCATTTCGTCGCATTCTTCTCTTACATACAGTGTCTTGCTAGTACTTAACACTATGAAGCTCCTAAATTTGAACGACAAGTCCTACTCTGCACTGTTACAAGGAGAATCTCTATCGTTCTCCAAGCCAAAACCTCTCGACGCCTTCCCACCAGCTCTTCGACCCTACCTCGAGCTCATTCGTCTCCACAAGGTAAATTATCATGTCGCGATCTCTTGCTCAATGGCAATCCGTCTCATAATACCGCAAATACAGCCTACTGGCACAAAGCTCATGTTCTGGCCTTTCGGTTAGTACCAATATCCAATCATTCATTCCCATCAGCTTCTCCGATTACCCCGTCTTTACTGACCTACTTTTTATGAAACAACCAGCCTGGGGTCTAACGATGGCAGCTTACTCCGTCAACCTCTGTCCAAAAGAATACACTTACCGCCTGATGAAATGTCTCGTTGGAGCATTCATCGTTCGAAGTTCAGCATGTACTATCAACGACATCTTTGATCGGAAGATGGATGCTGGTGTCGGTGAGTAGATTATGATTTGGGTAACGTTCTCCGTGTTTATCCTGGATCTCGTCAACTTCAGAGAGAACCAAGAATAGGCCTCTGGCTAGCGGACGTATATCTGTTACGGCGGCATGGACCTACGTCTTGGCCCAGTACATCGTTGGTGCTGTATTTTTCTATTTCACGGTGGAAGGCCTAGCGTGAGTCGCTTTATGTTTTTCGAATATTCTGATTTTGACAAAGATTACTCCAAACTTGCTCCTCACCTCATACTTATAGGCTTTGGGTTGCACTCTTTCAGCTTCTACCGATGTACGTACATCCTCTGAATCCACTCGTGATTGATTTACGCACTAACGAGTATCTTGGTTTAGCTTCGCGATTTATCCATTACTCAAGCGGGTTACTTACTGGCCTCAAGCATGGCTAGGATTTGCCATGAACTTTGGCTTTGTTACAGCTTGGGTATCGACAGCTAACATGCTAAGTATACCTTTACTTACTACTGCAATGGTTGGATGCTGGTGGTGAGTTTGGGATATGCTTTCATAATAATAATGAGACATACTTAACAACATATGTCTCTCTTGGTGACCCATTCTAGCTGGACTATGCTTTACGGTGAGTATACATCTCATCGTCACTCCTTTATCCTTCCTGGGCACTAAGAAACCACCCATGTAGACACCGTATACGCATGTCAGGATAAAGAAGACGACGTCAAAATGGGAGTACGCTCAACAGCTATTCTCTTTGGCACCTGGATCCGACCGCTTCTAATCATTTGCGGGGTACTATTCACCGTTATGTTAACGACTGCAGGGATTGTAAACAGTCAAGGACCGACATTCTACGTCATATCGATTGGAGGTCTCGTAGCGCATTTGGTTTGGCAATATTTTACCGTAGACCTTGAAGTTCCGGATAGCTGCTGGGGTAAGTTCGTTCCTATCTTGTGTTTCAAATATCGTGCGCTGACGGTATGATTGATGGGTCTCCACTCTTTCATAGAAAATTTCAGCAGTAATGGACAGTTGGGGTGGATTATCTGGGGCGGGCTAGTGGCCGATTACGCTCTTCGTCTCAAAGTAATGTCTTAATACAGTATATTTTCATCTACATACGTACATATCTTGACCCTATTACTCTATTTTTCCTCTGCAAGGCACTTATCTATTTGGATAGTTCTTATTACACCCCGGAACACACGATATATCATATAATGACCTCATGGGTCGCCGTTCTTACAACTATCTGTTCTTATGGTTGGCTCAGTACATTAATTATTTTATGAACGGAGTAGGAGAAGGAGTATAATGAAGCTTCCTTTGACTATACATATCCGGATGCTCGGAAGTGCGTGTTTAACGGTTAACCCGCATAGTTCAATGCTCCCGATAGTAATGGAAGAGCGGTAGAACCCATTGAACTAATATAAAACCTCATGATCATCACGTATCTGCCGAACACACACTGCATAAGGGTATAGATGCTGAGTCGGCTTTAGTGGGGCTATACATATATGGACGGGCGAAAGTAACAGGTAAGTAGGAGAGCAAGAGAAGTTCCCTGGGATTATATACTTCTTCATAAGTTCTAGACTAATCAAATGCTGGCAATTTTCTGTCTGTAAGTAGCCAGCCGTTCAAGAGGGCTCGACCGGCCCGGGGTTTCAATGAAGCCGGAGCCGCCGCGCTGCCCGAGCTTTTTAGCGCCCGTTACATAAGCGGCTACTATAAAACCGCGTTCCTTCTTACGCACCCACTACTATGGACTCAAATCTCTACAAAGTTCGCGAAACGACTCGCGGATTCAAATATCATTACTATGTATCTCCTCCAATAGACGACAAACCATACCTCGTATTTATTCACGGATTTCCTTCTACATCTAATGACTGGAGATACCAGGTATGCCGACTCTACTTACCATTCATCTGTATCACGACCTCGAATTTTATGCATCGATGTCGGTTATCAGGTCCCGTTCTTCAAGGAGAAAGGATTCGGCTTGATTGTACCGGATATGCTTGGATACGGTGGCACTTCAAAACCTACCGATCCAGTACACTACAAGCATAGTCTAATTGTAAAAGACATCATGGAAATATTAGATGGAGAGTCTATTGAGCAAGCTGTATTTGTCGGGCATGACTGGTATGCCTATCTTCTGATCATTTCACTTCTCACGAACCCTCACACGCCTGGGTCGTCGCTTCACAGGGGTTCCAGAATAACCTGTAGGATCCTTCAACTCTATCCCGAACGCGTCAAAGCCGCTGCATTCCTTGCAGTAGGATACGGACCTCCATCTCCTAATTTTGACTACCATAGTATGTTAGCAATGACGAAAGAGAAGCTAGGGTATGAGGTTTTCGGTTACTGGGCATTTTACTCGGAGGAAGGTTCAGATAAGTTGTGCGAGGAGAATGTGAGTTGATGATAAATCGGTCTTTGTTCGCTCAAAATACTGATATCATACTGACTGACAAAAATCACACAGATGGATCTTTTCATGAACATCTGCTACCCCGATGACCCAAAAGTTTGGATAACTGATATGGCTCCTCTCGGCGCGTTAAAAGCTGCTTTAACCGCCAAGAAGCAAATTAAGCCTGCTTCGTGGATTTCAGAGGAAGTAAGTCCACGTTTTTTCTTCGACTCATATGGCGCATATCTGATGGAAACTAGGAACGGAAGCAGCATGCGGAAGCTTTGCTGAAGGGGGGTATGGCAGCGCCTACGTGTTACTACAAGGTCAACTTGGCTGGACATATGATAGAAGATGATAAAAGTACGTACTTGATCTCTATACTGCATAACAATCAAACCTTGCGGCTTATGACCCTTTTAGCTGTACCTCTTGATAGATATGATACCGACAAGCCTGTTTTTGTAGGCGCTGCTCTGGATGATTACGTCGCACTTGCAGTTGTGGCGAAAGCTAATGCTGTGCAGCATTGCAAGAATGCTACTATTCGGGAGTTCAAGGCTGGCCACTGGGTGATTATACAGGCTGCGGATGAATTGAACCGGGAGTTACTCAGCTGGATTGAGACTATTCATGTATAATAAAGTTCTTCCTCGTCAACAAGTGTATGACGGCCGATCTTCACTGGACGAAGATTCAGGACGAAGTGGACAAGTAATAGTGGACTCGGTGGCGAGGATGTTAGAAGGTAATGTATGAATGCAATGTCACTATTGATCTCAAAGCTTCCCAACTTCTGACTGATCAACTCTGACCTTTACTCCTGTCATTCATTTCAGTTGCCTCTGGGTTGTACTTGGATACTCCGTTTATCAGGTCCATCATGGATCATTACGATTCCTAGAAGAACCACGGCATGTCTCGCCGATTTAAACACGAGTCTTACCTCCCACACCCTTCGCCGTATTCGTACACGGATTCCCGTCGTTTCAAAACTCGTCCCCATTCATGATACTGAGAACACCGCAACAAATAGAAACTTTCGAAGGGAGTCACGGGTTTGAGCGGACCCAAATCCAATAATTGGTTGGTCTGCATGTATGGCTGTAGAATATGATGAAAGCCCATACGGTACGGTCCCACCTCAACACCTTGACAGCACGAGATTCGCCTTTGAATTCCAGTCATGAGTCCTCTTGACATATATGCCACATCCATGATCCAAGCCGGTGTTCTTAGGAGCGACCTGGAAGATTACGTTACGCTGGAACCTCTAACTAGAGCGAATATGATATCACGAGTGGTGATCTCGACGTCCGTCGTTCAGTTGGGTGATGAGGCCTGAGGCTTGGACGGAGTGAATGGTAAGTGTTGCTGGTCATTGTCATATACTTAATCCTCTGGTAGTCTTCCAATAAATATGGTGTGGAAATTGTAGCGGGTAACCAAAAGTACTAGGCCAAAGACAGCTAAGAGGGGTTTTTAAATGTTTCCCAAAAACTATACGCTATTTTCTCAGATTTCAGTCCCCGGCCTATAAATGCCGTTTATAGGTACCGTAGCCAGTACGTAGCCGGCATCCAGAGCCGGTCCCGAACTTTGCAGCTCCGGCTCCCGTTCTTTCCCATGCTGCCTCGATACCGCGTTGCCACCCTCTCAGCATCACCTGTTCGTCAGCCTCTAGATACTGTGGTACTTCGCGGGCACTAAATTCCTTCACCGAGAGATTCTTCACTAAAATTGATTAGCAATCTTCCAAGTCTCTTCGGACATATTACCGTTCAAGCTCGAGAAGATAGGTTGGTGGTGAAAGTGTCAAGGTAGAAGATATCTATAGACTATACCCTCGGCAAAACAAAATCAATCCAGAGCCCCTCGACCCGCCGGTCGCTATCTTCGTCAGCTCGTCACACTCTCGTGGGCCCGTAGGCAAGCGCAATGGAAAAAGCAGTTCGACTGGAAACCAGCATTCGAGGCGTCATTCCAGAATTCATGAAAAATAGCAGCATCATGATCGCGGGAATCGATAGAGCTACGTTGTAGATGAGGGGCCTGACAGGCGATCAGCATTGGTTCGCGCCCATCTCTATTGACCATCAACGTCCCGTTGTAATCTCGACCGTACTTCTACGTGGATGATCAAGGGGAGGCATTGCTTTATGCCACCCCTCTCTCCGTTTTATTCTTTGCTTCTTTGCTTCTCACTTTGACAGTGACCTGACGCTCTTTCTTTCTCTCCATTCGTTTTCTTGGTTTGGTTGTTTTCCGCCCGGCTGGTCCTAGCGAGAATGTTTGCATTATTTCGGTTTTGGTGCGTAGCTACTATGTAGCGCGCGCTATGAGACTGACAATTGGAATTCATTTCACTTTGCTCATCGTTCGCAGCATCGCATTACTCGTCTTTCATAGTCTAGTTCCGGTATCTTGGGGAAAGCTCAAGATTGGCATTAAACATTTAAGTTCGGTTACAGCGGGGTCTAATGGCACGGTTATTTGGCAGCGAGATTCAGACGACCCCACGCGGTTCTTTCTTGTAAAGTTCCTTCATCAGAACCATAACAAACTATCACCCTCTCAACCTTTTCGTGTCGATGTCGAGGCGAAAGAAACCAGTGGGACGTTTTATTTACCGTTCATCAACAAAGGGTAAGTTTGTTACTCTTGTTGGAACTTTCCCGTTCTGAACTTACTGATCTGGGTGTCGGAATAGGAAATTTCATTTGGCTGCATTTAACACGTCAGAATTCAAGTATGTTAACAGCATTGCTGTGTTCATACTCTATTTACTGTTGTGGTTTCAAGGCATAATAGTCAACCTATCGCGCTCACTGAAACGTTCCAAGTTGCTGCGGCTAAGAATCATTCGATGTCTGGATCTGTCATGATGCAGTAAGTCTACTACACTTGAACAGCTCGATCTAAATAACACAAAAGACTTCAATAGGCCTGGTCAAAGTCCACTGCCGACGCCCTCGAGGTTCGTTCTCATTTATAAAATCTAGTTCGATTCATATAGGCTGACTGTCAGATACTAGCACTGTTATCCAGAGGTAAGCAGGCTGCCCCTTTCTGTATACAAGTCACCTTGAAATCGTATAAATGACCTTGGATTCTATCAGTCCTGAGATGTCCCCTAATAGTAACACTAGTTCTCACTCGTAAGACCCTTTTCTCTCAGGCACAGGGCTCCGGTACTCACCTTGTACTATCGACGTCCTTACACCTTAGTCTTTCCACCCCTTTAATTGTGGGAGTCGTCATCGGGTGCTTACTAGGCGCAATTCTTATCCTCATTTCCCTTTATTACTTCCTACGTCGTCGACGAAGAAAGTTCTCTTCCACAGAAGAATACCCTTTCGCCTCTCCAACGCCTCCCTCTTTACAAATGTCCAATTCCAGTCCCTTCTGGCGTAGATTCTGGAATAACCGTAAACTCGGACTTGAAACCGGTGTCTCTGCTACTCCTACAACTACTATAAACATGGCTAATAGTTCAACTACTCTCGGTGAAGGTGCAGCAGACACATGGGATTCCAACCGAAACTTTTACAAGACACCTAAACCTCCCAAGGTTCTTCCAAATCGTAACCGTAACCCATTCCCATTCTCCACAAACCAAAAATCCTCCTCCTCTAAACATGGTCTCGGATTCGATGGTTCGGCGGTTACAGGCGACACAGGCACAAGTTTAAGTTCCCTACGATTCTCACCTAACACTGAACGTCAGATGGAGATTGACGACAGGATTGAGGAGTTGACGGGCAAGTTGGCTTTGTTGCAGAGGAGTATAGGAAGTTTTGGGAAGAATACTAGGATGAAGACGAATTCTTTGGTTACTATGACACATGATCTTAGGATTCTTAAATGGAAGAATCAGATTGAGAGGTTGAGGGAGTTGAAGGATTCTGATTGGGCTTGGGGGAGGACAGATGTGATTCCACCGGGCTTGTACGGATTGGATTGAAGTACTGTTTTTTTCCCCTTTTGCTTTGACTATACCCCTTCTTTATAAGTATATCTATTTCATACACATACAAGTTGTTACCCCACGTCGATTTTGCATTTCTTTTCCGCCGTGATTTTCCAACCCGTTTTCTTATGTACAGCACCCAAGCTTCGTTTTTGAATTCCATGATCATGTGTAGGATAAATTTATGTAGAGGATGTGTACTAGGTACTTGCTGTCGCTCATTGAAATTCATTCAGATGATACAAACTTGTCAATAATGATCTACCACCATAAAATGTTACTTCAGACTCACAGCTGACAGCACTGAGTGAATTGTGAATTGTGATCATCTTTGATTTGACAAATAGACAACTAGTCTATGAAATGCTACATTCTTCATCATGATATGTTCTACTTCTGATACAAGTGTAAATGTGACTAACATGCCACAATCCCTGTCCTCAATGCCAGTATGGAGGCAAAAGAATCCCACCCCCCAGGTGTGGAGAAAAGGTCATTCCTTTCAGCATCACTTTCAATGCAATCAAAATACTTCACTGCTCCACAGAGGTTCAGAACCCTCGCAAAGGCAGCATGAACCCTGAAGAATTCAGGGTCAGGAGGTTCAATACCCAGCTCTGTAGCTGAGAATTCAACATCTGAATCTGATTGACCGTTACTCAGTGTGTCAAAGCTTTGAGCCATCTGCACCTTGTACTTGTTGGGCGTATCAGGGTACTGTCAAGGATCAGCCTCAGAAGCAACGGATCTTTACAAAGCCAACTGACCACTTCTGTGTCCAGATAAAACTCAAATCGTCCAAACTTCGTATGATCGAAGCTCGTCATGTAGATGGCATTCGCAGGGGAGCTAATCTTTGCACCTACTATAGGTTGCTTTATATCAATTTGTGTCCAGGCTCGAAGCATATCCCAGGTATGAGCAGCTTCTCTCTGTTTCAAGATTCGGTGAGATAAGGAGGAAGATGAAGATGAGGTCATGACATATAACTTTGTCATTGAAGTCGTTGAGCGAGAAGGGGATAATGTGTACAACATTCATTGAAGCTTTACACCCTTTCGGAATTTCACCGCCGCGTCCAGCCTTTAAAAGTTCTCGCGCACGAGCACCATCAAATGCCTTAGAAACCGCGCAAAAGTAACGCTCGCGGAGGGCAACCTGTGAGCTGTCTTGATGAATGAAATTGGCAAAGTAATCTCTTCATACTGACCTTCCTTCTGAGACTGGCCTGGTCTGATCTCGGGGTCGCACCCTCGATGAGTTCAGCTGTAGGGTCGATAGTGGGGGTTTGACTATCACTGGGCTGGACGCTCAGGATTTCTCGAGACTTTTCCAGCACTGAACTACGAGAAATTAGACTATGAAAAACAGGAGAGATCGAGAAACTGACTCGGGAAGAACAAGTTCTCGAACCACGCGTGCGCAACTGCAATCATCGCATCTTCCCCTTTCCCTGAAGCGATGAGAACAGCGGTGCTGACGTATCGCTTTCCAAGAGGGTGTGGCGCATAGTTTATCATCCCGTATAAGAACTCGTAAAGTTTGTAGCGATTGCTAGCATTGCGTAGACCCTCGCGGTGATGTCTGAGCTGCTTTAGCGCGTCTTCGGAAAGTAAATCAGTCGTATACTTGCCATCGTAGAATGCGGAGAATTGGGTGGAGTCGCAGGAGAGGATCGTGCAGATACTAATAGACTCGACAGACTCCTCTTGAAGGGGCATTTGGTGGCAGTGTTGTGCAGAATCGCTTTTCTCTTCGTGCACGTGATGCCTAATCCCATTAAGGGCCCCCGGTCCAAGCATCATCTGAACATTTCGACCTCCCATCTCGCTGATATGTGTTGTAATTCTTCGTATCCGCAGTAAATCATTACTTCTGACAACGTGAATTGCATTCTCGTAGAACATAATGATTTTTTGTTCAATCTGTCTGTTGTCGGTCTGATTGATATACATTGGAATGGAATGGGAAGAAAGGTACTGCTTGACGCTAATGGTATACGAAAAATCAAAGATTAACATCCCTTTGCTACATAGTGCTAGAGGAGCACACGTTTATTGCGTGTCTAGTATGGCATCAGCTTAGGACGTTGCATCACGGACTAGGTTAGGCCCTCAAAAGGCTAGAGTGAAGGGTGGAGGCTGTCTACTTCAAGTTTAGCTCTAGAGTTGTTTTGAGGAAGGTTATATACATATGCAAGTTTTGAACGGTATGTGTTCAGATCCATGTTATGTCGTCAACCCTCTGACCCATTGTGATAGGTCTGGAAGGCGACCAAGAGGGTGAGGAGAGGCTGATGTCGACATACAGGACACAAGCCCTGATTCCCGAATATTTCTGGCTTTTACCCAGTGCCCGCTGATGCTGCGCCATGTCACGCCTCGCAGCATTCCTTGATTTTACCCAGCCGCGCTGCGACGCGCGACGTGTAAGCTACCATCCAACATACCAGTGACATTTTTCCGCCAGACTTCATTACCGCTCCTTTCATTCGAGTCCTAGACTCTCATAATCTTCTGAATACCATTTCTTCACCCTCCTTCTCTCTCACCCATATCTACCAAAGCAAAAATGCTTCTCGAACCCCCTCTCACTCGAAAACACCTTCCCGCACCATTCACACGCCCACTCCGGTACAATCCCATGTCTCTTCGTCTCATGTCCCAGAAGATCATGTCTTCGTGTGAATGTCTCCTCGCATCCTCGACACGGAAACCTCCTATCTTTGTTTCGAGCCGGTGGGGGGTTGTGTATGCCCGTAGACGTGGGGAGGTTCAATTTCCAGCGTCTGAACCCTTTGTCGATGTCAGATGTAAGGGATGATGAGGAGCTGATGTAGCCCTGAGAGCCTGAGGTTGATGAAATGGACGGACTAGGGGATAGAGTCGATGGAAAGAGAGATTCAAGTTGGGGATGATATACTTCTTGAAATTTGGGAACTGCGACATTTCCATCGTGATTTGGATTTATCTCGCTTGTATGCATTTGCTCTGTCGATGAGTCTGGTTGGGCCACGAATTATCGTCAGAAATAACAGGAGAGGTGGAATTTTCTGCGTTCGGCTTACCAAGGACGAACATGGGCGCGTTGGGGTCAAGGCATTCGTATGGACTATTGCCATTACTGTCAACCTCCGAGTTCCAGGCCGAAGTAAGGTACGAAGTCTTAGCGGAGAAACCAATAAACCCGCTGAAGGTCTTGTCTAACCCAGCTTCCGAATTGCCTGCTTGCAGGATTTCTGATGTGAGCGTCGTGGCGTTTGTTAACGTATTCGCGGGACTCTGAGAATGTTGGTACTGGCTAGCAGGTAAAGATGGTTGTGTCACGTCTGGCACGTCTGAACTTGCTGGCGGTAAATTTGCGCGCGCCAAATCCTCTTGTACGCCTTCATCTGAGAAACCACAGTAGGAAATGTTATAAAATAAGGACGGTGCCAAAATCACCGGTGACAAACACAGATACGTACCTATCCCTGTCATTACATCCCTGCAACCCGGTTCCGAATCGAACATACTACCCTGTGCCCCTTTGTCCATAAGCACCGCCGACTCAGACTTGGGGAAATCCACGCAGATTTTAAGTCTCTCTGACCCATTTTCAAACTCAAATCTAACAATTATATCTGACAACGCCAGCCTATTTTTCGATGCAGGACTAGAGACTCTGGATCTATCTCCTTGAAATTCTCCGAATTCTTCACCGCGTTGGGAACTTGCCTGTGACCGAGGGCCCCAGGACAAGGAGGCTTTGCCCGAGCCACTACCTTTCTGGCGCGACTCGACGCTGAAAATAGGTTGGGTTTTGGAGGTACAATCACAGCAGAGGTATGAGCGGTTGAGTTGGTCGAGTGAGACTGAGAGGATCATGATTGGAATTTCCAATCGACTTGAAGATCGGGACAGTGAAAGCGGACGGACGTTGGGGTCAGATACGTACCGAGTCGGACTCGAGGGAGGGTTCGTGTTTCACGAACTTCCAATGACCAGTAGATAATGATATATATAGCTCTTGTGCAATCTCGAGTCGCTTGTAAACCACGTACCACGTTCGTCCTTCACTTGATAAGCCTAAAAGTCACACAGCACCCGTTTGGCGCCATACGAAAGCGAAGGCGGGTCAAAATCGTCACCACTACAATCACAGCGTTCCAAGAAAGAATCGGGTTTAGAGCTCGTAAGGGAAGTTATGTAGGCATGTTGATAGTCACAGAATGCAAATATAGTCTTCATGCTCCATCTGGAGCCTGATATATATGCTTTAGGTTTACTGAATTGAATCCTTGACAAAAGTCCTGCAGCCGTCTGAGAGATTTAGTAATGGTGTTCAACTCAAAGTGAATAAGCATGAGGAATCAGCGTCCCGACTTCCGGAACCGTGGCGAAAGGCCTACTCACCAACCATCCTTGATCCACAGCTTGTTAACAGCTAATCCTGAATCAGAATTCTTGCAGATCATCTCCACAGCCGCAACCCCGAGTCTCATACTCTTCCACGAGCGTCCACACTAATTTGGGCATCAACATTGTGCATATCCCACTCCGTCATTTTACATAAGTTTCAGTTGTATCGGAGTCATCCGATGGTACAGTGCCACTGTAAAAGCGGTACTCATCGAGAAGGACGGTTCACTCACTCTCTGAAACAAATTCGTCATTGTTGATGCAGTTGCGAAGGGTTTGCTAAGGGTCGACTTTATTCAATTATTCAGCTGTTCCCAAATAAGTATTCTGCGTGTACATATGCTGTGCCAGGTGGTGCTGCCGGAAGGTCAAGGTAGCTTCCGACACGCGAGTCAGTATTCAATGCTGGTCGAGGACGTAGGTAAGTAAAGACTGCAATCGTAATGGTAAATTTGACATACCTCGCACCAATGAAATTTAAATGGAGCCAGAAGGAGGTTGAAAATCCACCAAAAGGAAACCTCGCTCATTGATATTCACCGTTGAATATCTAGAAGAAGTATCCCCGAGACTAGAACCTGACCCAAGTTGGAACCTGGGATCCAGCATCGGCAAATCGACTGTCTTCATGCACCCGGCGATCCTGCAACGGAAAACAAAGCAAGAGAGAGCGGATTTGTGGATTCTCTGTCGGCAGATTACTGCATGCCGTAGAAACGTCATGGTTCGATTCCAGAGGCTTCCAAAAGTCTGACAGTGACTGCTGACAGACATCTTTCACTAGTCTTCGAGGCTAGAAGGCATCCTACAGGAGGTAACGGAACAAATCAATTCAGAGGGGACCCTCGGGTAAGAGATAATCAATAATAATAGCGAAGTCAGTACCAATGAAGTTTAAAATACATTTGCGCAATGCGCACCGAGCACTAGTCACAGACAATATCCCAATATGCTGTTCAGAAGACGATAGGAGCTCAATAGGTAGGCAAAATACCCCCTTCTCGAACAGCTCCATCAGGACTTGCCATCAGATACAATCGCTATCGCGTCGCTACTTCTCTCACTTTCTGTTCTGGTACTGTAGACCTCCTGGTCGCACAGCTTCTACAACCTGACTTGATGAGTAAAGACGAAGCGAGTATCGCAGCAGCATTCATAAAAGACGTCTGTCCGAAAACATTTAATGAAAGAATGCGGGAACGTGTATGCACGGAATGAAGAACCCAAAATTAAATTTCCCAGAAATTGCTTGGACTTGCCGGCCCGCCGGCATGCTCCATCATGGCATGCAACACGTGATCGTCTCTAGGTCATCGTTCGAGTCCCGGCGTTCGAATTACAATAAAATGTCTTCAATTCTTGCTACCAGTTCCAACTCAGCTTCTATGTACTACCTGAGAAGAGGCAACTCAAGTTCTGGTCAGAAAACTCAGGCTTAAGAGTGCTATGTAACATCCGGAGGCGCTCAGCACTCAAGATGCCGAGTTTTGAGAACGTGCATCAGGTGCGGATGGGACATTGGCTCAATCTCCGAGCAAGATATACGTATGTACTCACGAAACCCTATACCAAAACCTTATGCAGTTGCGTACCAAAGCCTGAAGCAAAACCGACATGCCCAGCTTCCGTGCTACCGGACACGATTCTTCTGATAAAGACACGGTGACCTGTCAATGATGGATCATAGAATTGGCGCAACAATGGCTCGCGTTCATATCATCCACATGCCCTGAATCACGGTAAGCGCAGCGAGC
The DNA here is from genome assembly GCA_003987895.1 of Neonothopanus nambi. Classification (NCBI taxonomy): domain Eukaryota; kingdom Fungi; phylum Basidiomycota; class Agaricomycetes; order Agaricales; family Omphalotaceae; genus Neonothopanus; species Neonothopanus nambi. Next base: position 6,632 of record RCHF01001373.1, on the reverse strand, counting down.
ATTCGAACTTCCTCAGGCTACTACATAATGAAGGTTCCTTTCCTGCCATTTTTTGAAGGAATTCTGTCTGCTGGAATTCTTTGACCTGATACGCATGTCAGTTGAAGTTCAAGTCTGACCATAAGTATTCGGTGACTAACGGTCTAATACTCTATAGCGGAGTAAACAGGCTCCAGTTTCCCCAAGCTTCTAGCCCCAAAAATAGCCACACAATACTGTTCAGCAGCACCATGCTGCGAGCAATATGCTATTGTCGAATCCTCGGCACACTTCTGGCGTACGTGTAACATGCAGCCAGAGAATGCCTTGCAATACACTGGTTAACCGAGGAAGGCGTACCCTCCAGGAACTTGAATAGTCGACTAATTGGAGACCGCAGGCTGCACCCTATCCGAGTCACTGATCTAAAACAACACCATCACCTCACCAAAACCCTCAATCGCCCCCGGCAAGTATCCCAATACAACAATGCTTATCGAACCCCCTCTCACTCAAGAATACCTTCTCGCAATCCGCACATGCCCACTCGGGTACAACTCCATGCCGTCGAAGCTCGTGTCTGAGGAGGTCATGCCGTCGAGTAAACGTCTCCTCGCACTCTCTACATGGGAACCTCTTCTCATCATTTGCCATTAGCCTTCGTCTCGGGGCTATCCTGTGTATATTCCCACTGGGCTTTAATCTCCTCCTCCTTAACCCTCTGTGAACTGACGTAGCCGACGAAGACGAGCTCACGTAACCTCCCTGCTTGGGACTCGAGGTGGAGGAGGGGAGAGCTTCAAGTTGATGTAAATGGTCTACTTGAAATCCTTCCTTTCCATTCAAAATGTCACTTGAATGCATACGTTGCATCTCTAAAAGGATACACTTGTGTCAATAGGATATTCAAGAACTCGAGGAACCGAACCGGTTTATTAGACCACGAAGGCTCACCGAGAAAAGGCATAAGCGCATCCAGGCTCGCGTCGAGGCCACCAAGACAATCAAACGGGCTATTGACCTCACCATTGAATGTCGAATTACCATACTCGGAGTGCTCGGAGTATTCAGTAAATCCATTACTGAATATCTCGAATCCGCCTGCATCCGAGTTGATAATCGAATCGGCGCCAGGCATCGATACTACTTCTGGCGTCAGTGTAGAGTGAAATGTAGCTGGTGTACTGGTCGTTGTTGTAGGAGGCTGACTAGTGCGAATGTCATGAATATTATCTATATCTGCCAAAGGCAATGATGGCACCTCTAAAAAACTTGCTGGAGGTATGTCTACGCGTTCAGAGTCTTTCTGTGCGCGAGAATCTGATTAAAAAATTAGAAAAAGAATAATCAAAGAAATGAAAAACGGCATGAAATAATAACCTACCCGTCGAAGCATATGACACTGCACGACTACTAGTTTTTCCGACCATTGGCGAGTCGGGAGTCAAAGTCGACGACCCAACAACATTCTGAGGCAAGTCCACAGAAATTCTGAGCACGTCTCCATTGCTAATTTCCAATCTAACAAGTATATTTGAGAGAAACGCCAATGAGGCATCCAAGCCCTTTTCCTGAGCCTTTGCGTAACTTGACCCTCGGGACTCAAAGCTAAACGTAGGCGGTTGAGTTTTATCCGTGCATTGACAGCAAAGGTAGGCGCAATGTAGTTGATCGAGTGAAAGAGAGAGGATCATGATCCTCGAATTTAGAACACGGGAAGGGATTGGGTCTATTTGAGAGATGTTTCCGCAGTCTCTGGCCTTTATATTTTGTTTCTAATCTCTTTCCATGCTCTAGAATTAGAAACTCCAGAGGGCCATATTAGGTCAGTCCTCCGTTGAATAGGCACTATGACTAATTGAATGAATATCGACTCGACAGATTTACATACAATAGTCGAAGTCAATCTTTCCAGGCTCCAAGACGAATTGTTCGGCCATACGATTTGGATGACGAAAAAACTTTGCAGTATGATGCTCCATCTGTACTTAACTTGCCGTGAATAAAGCAGATAACTGCCGCTGCTGACCAACTTGAATTGAACTGGAAGTATGCGGGCTAGTTCTACTCACGTTCGTCCCCTTCCGGATTGCAGATTTCTCAAAACATACTGACACTACGACAAAATAGGGCTAAGGAACCAAGGTTCGTCGGTGGATCAGTAGATGAGCGATCCGCATTCCTCAATGTGACTCAGCGATGGTTATTCTTCCTCCGCCTTTCTACACAGTAGGCAGTGTTCTACAGGGCTGCCGTTGGAATCTAGGAAGAAACGACCTTTGACTCGGGGCCGAAGCCAAGAGATTTGGTGCTTATTATACTGTGACCAAGTACCTCCAAGTACCTAGCTCGCTATCAGACGCTGGCGCGCGGGTAAGAACGGCAAAACGGTTCTAATTCTCATCATGATGATTAATACGCAATTGTTTCAACGGACGACACCGACGCTAGACTGATGATTAGAGAGTCGAATACAGTATAAGTACTTACAGAGGAAAGAATCCCGAACTTGGCGGGGCTGGTGGATTACGGAAGATCGTCATCGTTGATCAGCGCTCAGCCTGCATCCGGGCACCCTAGGCCTAAGATCCCTCAGACTCTTCCTCCTGGCTATGTAAGGCAAAGATCCGAAAGAAGATGTTACGAATCCTAACGGAGCGGAGCGAAGTGTGGATATGTTGTATCGACGGATGAAATACAATCAATGACTTTCAAGTTTCCTTGCTATACCAGTCATTGATAAGTTTATCGGGTCGTTCTGGAGAAGCAACTTCGATAATGACGTTGTATGATCCTCAAATTCCATATGAACATTGCGAACTCGTCAGCACTTTCATTAACTTGAATCTCAAATACTTACACGGTCAACCTGCCCCCAACGAATCAGTAAAGCCATATTCAAATCTATCAAGTCATCTCCATCTTCGTAAAGTCCGGCCTTTTCGCGTTTCCCGTCTTGAGAGTGTATGATTTCTAACGTGCATTCGTCATATACTTTAACTCCAAGGCGCTTCTGCATCCAACTTCAAGGAAGTTAAACTCTGATCTGTAAGTAACGTGAAGTATCCGACCGACGGATCGGAAAATCGGATGTACAGTTCGCGAAGCAGCCGCCGAGAAAGCCCTGTTCAGTGTCCCGCTCAGCAACGAGATTTCGTATACGCGCTGGATGAAATCCGAGTCAGCTATGTCGGCCACTGATCTCCACTGATCCTCCGGCTACTGATCCTCCGACGTTGCATTAGCGCGCCCTGCACAGGGTCGATTTTATCCGATTTGCCTTCAATTTTCCGACATTTGTACCGATGTATATCAATGCTGCTCGTTTTTAGTTGACATTTCAGAAATTTTGATTAATGGACTCGGAGTCTTTCCGACCTAAGAGGAGGAGGAGGAGAAGGTGTTAAGTGAATTCATTCTAAACTCTTAATGCTCGAGTAGCACACACCAAATGCCTATGACCTCAAAGCAACTTCCAGTTCTAACACAGTTTTAGGGATGCGACTTGGATGCGACAATTGTGCGGCAATCTGAGCACCAGGAAAGAGGAGGCCCAATCTAAATGGTCAGGAGACGGAAAAGTAAACGGAAGCAAGGTATGTACGAGGAGATATTATATGCTGTCTTTTAGCCTCAGGTTGGCCCCAGGTGAACATCCAGCTAGTTTCTCGAAGGACCATTCATACTCGCATCCAACTCGCATCCTTCCAGAACTCAGTCGATGAAAATGTGGCTGTGATTCGGAATTGTTAAAGCCTTTGACAAATACGACCAAAGCTGGCGCCATCGTCGCCCACATTGAGCTCAAGGTCTGACTCGACTTTGTTAGCCAACTACCACCATGTCTGTCTCCTCGTCGCCGACACTACACACTTCACCAGCTCATTCCTCTCCAATGCCGCTTCGGTCGGCTATGAAACACTCTTCGTCTTCTTCGGCCGCAACATCTCCTGCCTCTTCCCCGTTTACATCAACATTTGCTCTGCCGCCCTCTTCCGTTTCTCCGTCAGACTACGATATGCCAGGATCATCATCGCCTTTGACGCCAACGCAGACAGGTGTTTCGGCCAGTTTAAACCGCACGTCTTCTTCAACTAGTATCACCAATTCATTCAGCCATTCGCCCTATCCTACCTCGATGCCACAGACACCTGTGCCTGGATATACACCAAAAGTATCCTTCGATACGTTTGAAAACCCAGCGGCTAGTATGTTTAGCTTTACTTTGAGCTCTAAGTCAGACGGGTACAAGCGGACAAGGTCCACGAGGTTTGTGCATGTTTTCATATGGTCCTCAAGTTCACTGTAATGAAACTCGTTCCTTATTCGCAGAATATTTTTGTGTGCATCTTCCCCAGATGAATCAGGACGCGAGGCGTTAGACTGGGCGCTAGAAAGTTTCATTCAAGATGGAGACGAATTCGTTGTATTTAGAGGTGTAGAAGAGGACGTACTAGGTGTGCATTTCATCATCAGCATCGCTCTATTCCATAATCTCATACCTCCTTTGTCACAGAGAAAGACCACAATATTATCCGTGAGGACGCACGATCGCTTATGCGATATATTCAAGAGAAGAGCGTTGAAGTCGACCCTGATCGCAAAGTACCTTACCTTTCACCTGGTCTCTAGCACCTAATAACCCTTTTCCTTCGCGGCTTTAGCTCTCTATAATCCTCGAATACATTGCAGGCAGAGTAACCGACACGCTCGACCGACTCATAGCGCTCTACAGACCCGATTCTGTAGTGGTGGGTACACGAGGTCGGAAGTACGTCTTTTCATCCTTTGCTAGCCAGTCCATTCAGCTCGAAAACTTACCCTTACCTTTCTTCGCTTTGGTCAGAGCATGGCAGGTTGGTTTAGGCAAAGGCACAATGGGTAGTGTCAGTCGATACTGTCTCACACATTCTCCGGTACCCATCATCGTCGTCCGCCCAGAGCGGAAGGTGAAGAAAGCTGTAGAAAAGCGAAAGGCGGATCCTAAGCGCGGGACGCATTTTGATTAGCTTGGGGTATACGCGTTGGAGAGGCGTCAGGTGTATGAGCCTGATGAGGCTTCATTGGCTTCGCCTTGAACCTCGTCAGGCAGAAATCCACCCAAAAGACTTTGGGGAGGATTTGGATGCTTGTATATTGTAATTGGCGGCCTTTGAGTGGAGATAATGGGTTGGCGCCAGTTATATGAATATATCAAAAGGGAGGGGAATTGGAGGGTAGAGTGTGTATTGGGAACAGTGCTTTGGACCTCTGCTCGTAGAATGCGGGCACACGTGTCTCTCTCGAGAAGGATGTTGATGGTCAGTTCAACCAACAGATCCTACCAGTGCCCTGCACTCGCATCCATCGCGCGCGCGCGCGTTGAAACGCTGCGCCTGTTCGTCGTCGTCGTCGCCGCCTTTTAATGTCCAGATGCCGGGTGCAGAGGGTTTTTTCTCGCGACGTCCTACCCTGCCGCCGGGTTCCTTAAGCTAGAACTCCTCCCTTCTTTCCCTACCCCATAACTATATATAGATTTTGTACATATATAATTTCTCGATTGCTACAGTATTCCCGGCCCTTGTCCCTACATCCCTACATCCTTACACCCTTACCTCCTCCAACGCTTTGTCTATTAATGGACTTGAAATTAACTGCTTTGACCTGTAAAATCAAAATGAAATGTAATTAATATTCAATGGAATCGCACTAACGTCTGAAGTTCTCTTAATCCACAACAGTACTAAAAGAAAGTATGAGTTATATTATGAGTTACTAAATCATTTTATCTGTAAATATCCATTTTCATGGTTTTACACGAACGAGTAGTAACTAATTACGGTCCGTATCAGCTCAGAAGGAAAAAGAAAAGTTAGGTGTATCGTATGATAATCCGTTGTATGCAGAGTTCGCCATCTCTGAACGTTTCAAGCTTCGAAGGCCTCAAGCTTGGGGAACAGGCTTCCCAGTGGGCTTAGGCTGGGTGGGCGGAAGGCTGTGAGGAGGCTTTTCGTCAGCGTCACGAGCAACTGGCGGCTTTCCGTGACCAGTCGGCTTGGGAGGGAGACTGTCGCTCGGAGCGTGAGGGGGCTTCTTGTCATCATCACGAGCCACAGGAGGCTTTCCATGACCAGTTGGCTTGGGAGGGAGAGGGTGCTTGCTGTCATCATCACGAGCTACAGGCGGCTTTCCATGACCAGTTGGCTGGGGAGGAGGAGGAAGCTTCTGGTCAGCATCACGGGGAACTGGTGGCTTTCCATGAGGGTGCTTCTTGTCATCATCACGAGCTACAGGCGGCTTTCCGTGGCCAGTCGGYTCAGGATGAGGAAGGCTGTCGGTAGGAGCGTGAGGAGGTTTCTTGTCATCATCACGAGCAACGGGCGGCTTTCCATGACCAGTTGGCTTGGGAGGAGGAAGCTTTTTATCAGCATCGCGAGCAACYGGBGGCTTTCCGTGACCAGTCGGCTTGGGAGGAGGAGGAAKCCTGCKGTCATCATSACGAGCAACYGGCGGCTTTTCGTGACCAGTCGGATTGGGAGGGAGACTGCCGCTCGGAGCGTGAGGAGGCTTCCTGTCATCATCACGAGGAAGATGACCAGGGTGAGTTGGATGAACAGTCTCGCTAGGACGCGGCGGCAGATGCGACAAAGACGCTACAGGCGGGGGAGCCTATT
>RCHF01001370.1:0-21977 GCA_003987895.1 Neonothopanus nambi | reverse complement strand
CCACAATCTGTATATTTTCTGCCAAATATAAAAGGGCTCATACTCGTCTCCAATGTCAGAGTTTTCATTATTCAAAGTCTTACTATTCAAAGCTATGGCAAGCCATCATGAAAACGATTGGCGTAGGATGTTATGCGGTACGTCCATTCAACAAATACTGTATCTAATTACATTAAACAAGCTATTCTTGATAAGAGGACTGTTAGTCTTTTTCGATTCTTCATCATGATAGAAGTGATGGATATGCGCTTATCCTGCGCTCAGTTCGGATTCATATGTACTAACGCAAGCGATTTCTGCGGATCCGCATCTACATTTAGATGATGTAGATGTATCATATGAACTAATTCAATGTGGCCGTATAAGAATGTCTCCTGGCAGTCTTCAATTCCCTCAGTAGCTCTAGCATGGCCAACATATCTCAGCTCGTCTCACTCATAACCAATGCTGCCAAAGCAATCGAAGCCGAGTTCGCCACCTCCTCTGTGCCAGACATTCCGTCCCTAGACAGTATCGACCCACATCCTCTCGATCTGAAGCCACGCAAGGACCTACGCGAGAGTGTTCGCATCCTCGAAGGTGCTTGTGCACAACTTGCAGCTACTGTTGCCCCACCCGTGCATACCATCGCAAACGTAAGCGTCCCTCGTTCCAGCCTTCCCCAATCCTAGCTGACTACAGTCGATGTCATTTCAGAGAGCTCTAGGAGTGGTACGTTAGTCAAATCCATGTCTCCGTATAGTAACCAATTTTTTTCGTCTAGGTGTGCGACCGGGCTTGTCTTGACGTTGTACTCACTTGCAAGGTTCCCGACATCCTCAAGGACAAGCCCGATGGAATGCATGTAAGCGACATTTCTCGCGCGACCGGAATCGAAATAGGCAAACTTGAGAGGATCATGCGATATCTTGCAACTACTCACATATTCCGCGAAGGTATATCTCAATTCGTTCGAACTTCCTAAAGACTCATTCTAGCCTCTCTTAGTGGAGGTGGGCGTATTTGCAAATAACCGCCTCAGCGTTCAACTTCTGGAAGAAAACCCAGGTTTTGCGATAATGAAATTTTGGTAAGGAGATTCAATCGGTTGTTGACCTTTCATTTTATTGGGTTTCTGTGCAGCACCGAAGAGAAGCATAAGGCCGCCACAGCTATGACTGCCACTCTTACTGATCCTGTGATGGGTCCCAGCTACCGAACAGAACATGCACCCTGGTGCAAAGCCTTTGAGTGGCCAAAGACATGGTTCGATTGGCAAGCTGTGAGTTTCGTTTCATAGTCCATATGGAAAAGTGGTATCGAGACAAATATCACCTAGGAAACCGAGGAGGGTGCAAAAAGTGCGCGGCTATTCGGAAGGTATATGACTGCCTTTGGACATGCGATTGGTGTGGGAGCTGCTGCCACAGGTAATGCCCAGTTTACTCAAACGTATACGACAGTGCTCACAAAAAGTTGTCCCTCAATCAACTAGACTATCCCTGGCAAGACCTTCCCGATGGTAGTACTGTATGCGATGTTGGTGGAGGGATTGGAACCGTCGTTCTTGAAGTCACCAAGGCCCACCCGCGTTTGAAGATCACGCTCCAAGATATGCCAAATGTTCTCAAGTATGCAGAAGAAGTCATTTGGCCAAAGGAGTGTCCGGAAGCGCTTGCAGAAAAGAGAGTGGAGTTTAAAGCTATAGATTTCTTTGCTGATTCACCTGTCCCCGGCTGCGATATATATTTTGTGCGTTTCTGGCTCACATCTCAGATGATCACTTCTAATTTCTTTGTTATTAGATGAAGGCTATCATGTCAGTCTATCATTTCATTCGGGTTGATTCAGAAAATGGTAACTTGTCTAATACGCAGGCACGACTGGGGCGATGAACAGTGTATCACGATACTGAAGAATATCCGAAAAGTCATGAAACCTACAAGTCGCATTCTGATCAGTACGTATAATTCTCCGCCCATTTATGTTGCGTTTCCGGCTTAAAGCGTTTCAGACGAACATATCCTTCGTCCTGCCACTCAGCAAAGCCCCAACCTGGACAGTCCACCCGCACCCCTCTTGTCTAATTCCGGCATGGGACGAATTCGGCTGTACAATTTGGATATAACTCTAATGATTCTCCTCAATTCGAAAGAGCGCCTTCTAGAAGAGTTTCTAAAGATTGGAGATGAAGTTGGTCTAAAGTTGGATAAAGTATGGGATATTGGAGATGCGAATATCTTGGAGTTTAGTATAGCTGATTAGTGAACGTGTATGAGTAGATTTGCGTCGAACGCGACACGTCTACGACGCGTGATTGCGTCTTGATATGATATGGTGGGAAAGTTTGACCTGGAGCGCCACTTTCTCTTATTCACGAACCATCACCAAAAACGCGTCAAGTGTGAGACAGAATGGTGTCTTCCGTTCCGTTCGACGTGCTAGCAGATCCAGAAGCAGCAATTCAAGATCTTTTTTCTGTGCATGACAACGATAGTGATTTTCCAAAGAAAGTCAGTGAATGGTTTCAGGATGTTTTCAGAGGAGAGGATGGACTGAAATTAGTATGTCGAGAGAATTTTTGGTTGATGGCACGATCTTATTTTACTGCAGATCCCACCATTGGATATCTCACATCCTCCATCTTCTTATATCAGTGCTTCCGACGCGTCAAAACTAGTGCGGTTTCGCGGAATGGTCCAAGACACGAGTGCATCGCCAGAGATGTACGTGTCGCGGCTGAGAGATGGGAAATATGGAGGATGGGGTGCACATGAGGAGTATTCTGATGCCGAACAAGTTGATTGGAGTCAGTTAAAGGAATGCGCCAAGTACTGGGTTATTAGTGTCCCGGGAGAGAGCCCCTGGGTGAGCGACACACAGACTGCAAGTACAAGCGCACGCACGAGTGCTCCGCACAAATATCCCGGTGATTCATCCGCTCCTCATATCGGTCTACAAATCAAAGTATATCATGAAGGCGAGAAGGGGTTGAAGAGCACTGACATTGTCACTTTTGTCGGTTTATTAGGTTCAGATGGGATCTTACACGCATTATATCACCTCCACCATACAGATCGTGCTCGTTATCCAGTTGCGGACTCTGAAGCGACACGCGAAGAGCTCGTGAATTGGATTGCTGACGAGGGTTTGGCGGGGGACCGAGACGCTGCAGAATGGGTATTGCTCACTGCTATAGCTAAAGTTCAATCTCGGACTCCACCCATTCTTCCTCCAAGTCTTACCCTCTCTCGATTCCCTTCTCCGTATCACCCTGCCCCATCTCCCCCTACCCTGCTATACGTGCTTTCTCAAGTGCTCCCCCTTTTAACACACATCCCCCTCTCCCTACCGCTGTTAAATGATGGCACCTTCCAGCCAGAATCAAAACCCAAAAAGGGTGATGACAATACTGATGATGCAGAGGATGAGCTTCACAGTGGCTGGCTTCAGCTTCCGCAGGGGTCTATATGTCTAGTTACTGAAGCTGGTGTACAGGAAGGCAGAGTCAATGAACGAGGCATTCGAAATCTTCGTGCTCTTCAAGAGGTACTCACACATCAGACACTGGAATATGTTTTTCCGTATAACGGGTTCAGATTTGAAACTGACATTGGATGTATTGTCTGTGCTGAAGGTTCGAAGGGAACATTCTTTGAGGTGCGCCCATACTTCGCATTCATGCGCATCCTTGTATATCACTTCACTAACTCTGTATGGTAATTTAGACCCATGTAAATATTCCACTAATACCGCCCTCTGGTACCTCACCGAACAACGATATAAGAGCCCGATTGTACAAACCCGCTTCAGAGGTTCGCTTACCGCCGCCAGAAACGCTTGAAGCCTTTCGTGCACTCATTCGCGGGGCTGTTGTCAGACAAGTTGATTCTGAGATAGGCGGGTTTGGCGTAGCAGATTCATGTGCTGAAGTAAGTTTCTGCTTGTGTTCAATCTTTATCATGACCAGTTCACAAACACTTTGTTATCGACCATAGTACGTCCAGGATGAATTTGTCAATGAGCGGAAGGCTGGGAATTCATCGAAAGACAAAGACGGGGTGTTGCGAGATCAGGTCAGAGAAGGCACGAGTGAAGAGAGCAAAGAAACAGAAACCAGGAAAGGGGATGCTAAGGGAAAAGGTGTGACAGCTGACGATTTGATTCATAGGATGATGGTGGCAAAGTAAGCTTTTTCTCCTAGTTCTAGAGTATTCCTTGACCTCGGTACATCTTTGCCCCTATTTCTTCAGACTTTTAGCGCTGTCAATGCATGAACCGGAAGTGAGCGTGGATGTTTGGAAGAGGATGAGGGCACTTGAAAAAAGAAGGCTGCAGAGGTTGGGTCACATTGGGGTAGGGAGTCATACCGACCGATAAGATGATGCATGAAAAGTGAAATGATAGATATCTGTTGTATTACGAGCTAAATTTTCACGAGAATCTGTATGTGTATTGTGTTGTTGTACTGCTCTCAGGAAGCTTTGCCCCAAATATGATCCATGTAACATGTAATTCATAGTAGGTGTATGCGAATGTGCCTGTTTCATAAATTACAGACCAAGGTCCTTAAGTACCTTCTCGCTGGTATTCCACAATTCGGCGGCAAGCTCAATACTCTTCGCATCCGCTGATGCGTCAGCGGGCGACAGCGCACCGAAAGGCATAAGATACTCTCCTGCGTACTTTTCCTTCTCGGCCCAAACTTCAGGAGCAGTCGCAGCAAAAAGAGGTGTGACAGCGCCCTGAAGAGCAGTCAAAAATCCCTCAAGCAACTGCATATTTCCCCCAACAAATCGCTCCGCGCCAGCTATAAGATAGTCTTGATGAGAACACCTTTCGAAGTAAAATCATGTCTGCGCACTTACTGGTCCTCACACCCCCGGGGTGAAGCGAGAGCGAAATTGCCTGAATATTTTCTTCATTAAACTTCTTTTGGAGGTACTTTGCAAAGAGTAGATTGGCAAGTTTCGAATAGCCTGGATCCGACCATGATTAGGGAAAAGGGCCTATATGAGGTGAATGGTCCAATAAACGCACCATAACGAACCAGATTAGGTTGCGTGCCGTCGGTACCACCGTACGGATTGTTGAATGCTTCGATCGAATCGAATCTGGCACCAGGAGGGACAAACGTATGAGCCCGAGAACTGATCTAAAATGATTTGAGCAAGATTTTTCTTATCTTATACAGACTTCCCTTCAACTCACTGTAACAACCCGTACACCAGGATGACTAGCGGCCGTCTTTTTCAACAGTGGAAGAAGAGTAGTCGTGAGCAGAAAGACACCGAGGTGACTATATGAGGTTATGAGCGAAATCAGAAAACTGCAGGAACCTTGGCAACTTATCACTGACTTGGTGGAGATGGATGATGATATACCATGTTCGTCCAAGCTTAACGGGATAGCAAGACTGAGAAGACCAAACGCTTAATGGACAACGGCGGAGTGAAGCATAAGAAAAATTCATACGCTGCAGCATTGTTAACGAGTATATCGAGTCTTTCTTCGTGTTTGACAAGGTCCTCGGCAGCTTTCTTCACCTGTGTGAAGTTCGCCAAGTCCGCGACAAAAGGCACTAGACTGGCCGAAGGAATGAGAGGCGAGATGCTCTTGATCTCCGCGATCGCACTCTCCGCCTTTTCAAGGCTCCGCGCACCGATGTGAACCTTGGCGTTTTTCAATGCTAGTTGATGGGCTATGTTCCAGCCAATTCCGGCGGAGGCACTAAAAAACTAAATTGTAAGCTAGTCGTAGCTCGCTTGAGTGGCTTCAGGTAAGGCGCACTTGGCTCCAGTGACGAGAGCAACTTTTCCAGTTAGATCTGGCATCAATTTGAGGTCCCATTCCTGCAGGATATATAGTATTCTAAAACCAGATCCAATACTGATACATCCGGGACGAACATACCTCACTTCTAATATCCGGGCGGCGAGACATACTAGCGCGCGTAGAAATTCAAGACACCAGACGCAAATTTGATGGGTTAAGAAGGATGCCCAGCTCGTGGTTTATATACTCGCAGGTCTCTCCTCTGACGTCGACTTGCAGCGTCGACATGTTCACCGGACAGAATACCAACACCAGGTTCTGGAATATCCGTAGCTTATTAAGGCTTATTCACCATTAGATTTCCGGCTGCCTCGGGAAATTCGTTGTTGTACCTATGCATTGAAGTTAGTGAGCGGTAAGCAGAGAAAGTGTAGGAGTACTGTACGATTCCTCTGGCATATCATTTCGAGTCTACGTGCTTATTCATTCCGAGCTGTCTGGGTATGTATATGAGCTGGGGTGAGATCACTAGCTGCCAGTGAGCGCTTCACTGGGAAAACTTAAATGATTTTGCCACGATTTCCCTCGATTTGGGAATGGTTGTCATTGGTACTGAGCTCCGTTTGATCGTGTGAGAACGAGCGAGATCCCCAACGAACTTCTTTCAACGAACTTCAACCATTGACGTCGTTGACTTCGACGGTCAACGAAGCAAACATGATCAACTTCACCCGTGAACACGGCCAAATTTGGCCATAAGTCGTTCAAGTTCGCCAATATGTCGATGCCCTCCAGGGCCCTGGATAATGGGGATCTAACTGTGACAGCGATTGAGGATTTATTGAACCCTGCAGAGTGTTCCATAGACCTTGATTCAGTGGAGGATCGTGAACTGATTATGTGTCTGCGTATGTAATTCATAGTAGGTATATACGAATGCGCCTGTTTTAATAAATTACAGACCAAGGTCCTTAAGTACCTTCTCGCTGGTATTCCACAATTCGGCGGCAAGCTCGATGCTCTTCGCATCAGCTGATGCGTCAGCGGGCGACAGTGCACCGAAAGGCATAAGATACTCTCCCGCGTACTTTCCCTTCTCGGCCCAAACTTCAGGAGCAGTCGCAGCAAAGAGAGGTGTAATAGCGCCCTGAAGAGCAGTCAAAGCACCCTCAAGCAACTGCACATTTCCTCCAACAAATCGCTCCGCGCCAGCTATATGACAATCTTAATGAGAACACCTTCAAAATAAAATTAGGTCTGTGCACTTACCGGTCCTCACACCCCCAGGGTGAAGCGAGAGCGAAATTGCCTGAATATTTTCCTCATCGAACTTCTTTTGGAGGTGCCTTGCAAAGAGTAGATTGGCAAGTTTCGAATAGCCTGGATCCGACCATGATTAGGGAAACGGGCCTATCTTAGGTGAATGATCCAATAAACGCACCATAACGAACCAGATTAGGTTGCGTGCCGTCGGTACCACCGTACGGATTGTTGAATGCTTCGATCGAATCGAATCTGGCATCAGGAGGGATGAACGTATGAGCCACCGAACTGATCTAAAATGATTTGAGCAAGATTTTTCTTATCATACAAACTTCTTTTCAGCTCACTGTAACAACCCGTACACCAGGATGACTAGCGGCCGTCTTTTTCAACAGTGGAAGAAGAGTAGTCGTGAGCAGAAAGACACCGAGGTGACTATATTACGAGGTTATGAGCGAAATCAGAGAACTGCAGAGACCTTGGCAACTTATCACTGACTTGGTGGAGATGGATGATGATATACCATGTTCGTCCAAGCTTAACGGGCTAGCAAGGCTGAGAAGACCAAACGCTTAATGGACAAGTACGGAATGAAGCATAGGAAAGAGTCTTACAGTGCAGCATTGTTAACGAGTATATCGAGTCTCTCCTCGTGTGTGACAAGGTCTTCGGCAGCTTTCTTCACCTGCGTGAAGTTTGCCAAGTCCGCGACAAAAGGCACTAGACTGGCCGAAGGAATGAGAGGCGAGATGCTCTTGATCTCCGCGATCGCACTCTCCGCCTTTTCAAGGCTCCGCGCACCGATGTAAACCTTGGCATTTTTCAATGCTAGTTGATGAGCTACATTCCAACCAATTCCTGCGGAGGCACTAAAAACTAAATCATGAGCTCATGGCAGCTCGAGTGGCTTCAAGTAAGGCGCACTTGGCTCCAGTGACGAGAGCAACTTTTCCAGTTAAATCCGGTATCAGTTTAAGATCCCATTCCTGCAGGATATATTATTTTAAGAACCAGATCCAATGCTGATACATCCGGAACGAACATACCTCACTTCTAATATCCGGGCGGCGAGACATACTAGCGCGTGTAGAAATTCAAGACACAGAGTCCAAATGCAAGTTTGATGGGTTAAGAAGGATACCCAGCTCTTGGTTTATATACTCGCAGGTCTCGTCGATTTGCAGCGTCGACATGTTCGCCGGACAGAATACCAACACCAGATTCTCAGCGCCTGCAATGCTACGATCGGAGATCCCTTCGGAATATCCGTAGCTTATTCAGGCTTATTCACCTTCAAGATTCCGGTTGCCTCGGAAGATTCGTTGTTTTACCTATGCATTGAAGTTAGTGAGCGGTAAGCAGAGAGGGTGTAGGAGTACTGTACGATGCCTCTGGCGTATCATTTCCAGTCTATGTACTTATTCATTCCGAGCTGTCGGGGTATGTACATGAGCTGGGGTGAGATTACTAGCCCGAAGCCTAAGCATTATACACCGATGCTTGCGGTTATCGTACGGATACACGGATGTTCCCAAGGAGGACTCGGGACTTGGCAGGAGGCACAGAAAGGGTAACATTCTCACGCCATCTAGCATGATACGGACGCGAAAACTGATGTCACCTTCTCTATATGGAAGGTGGTTGTGAGGCTTGCTGGTGCGCTGCGTACATATCTGAGGCTCATCAAGGTGCTCACAACCTCCTCAAAGCCTTCAAAAAGATTTTATTGATCACATATGGGCATATGCCATCTAATGAGTGCCCTACTCATAAGATGAGTTGATTAGTTTCGAAAATTGAAGCAGTTGAAGCCACCTTCCGTATAGGGAAGGTAACATGCGTCCACTGTAGATTTCCATGATAATGCTAATGGTATATGTATAATGTATTATCATTAAGCTACAGAACTTAATCCAGAGAATGCAAAGTAGTATGCTGTAGTATGGTCCGTAAAGTCAAGATCACAATCTTCTACTCAGCCATCTGTCGGAATTTGTCTTGAATCTCTGCATACAGAGCGTCCAATTTTTGCTTGACATTCTCCTTTCCTTGCGAAGGTGACTATTACCAAGATGATGAATACTCAGCTTACCACTCAAATGGCAAGTGAACGTACCTCGAACTTCATCTGAGAGAGCTTGAACATGAGGTCCGCAGCGGAATCTTTAATCTTAGCAAAAGTCATGTCGCTCTGGGCAACCAGCTTTTGTGCAGCGTCATGGAAGCCGACAAAGTTCCTGATCATACCGCTCGTCTTGTAGAAGGGACAAAACCTGTCATACTCGCTCATTCCGTTCTGCTGAAGGAAATCGTCCTTCAACATCCGCGCAACTTCGAGCGTAATCTTGTCGTTCTCTCCGAGAGCACTCTTTCCCACAAGCTGGACAATCTCTGCAAGATCCTCTTCTTTCTGCAAAATTTCCTTTGTCTTCGAACGCAACTCGACGAAGCCAGGTTCTGTATTTTCATAGTAGGGTTCGAGCACCTTGGTGTACTTTGAGTACGAGAGAGACCAGTTGACAGAGGGGAAGTGCTTCCTCTGAGCAAGTTTCTTGTCGAGACCCCAGAAGACTTGCACGATACCAAGGGTGGAAGCAGTAACAGGGTCAGAGAAATCACCACCAGGGGGTGATACGCTAAGAATATCGGTCACCAAAGATGTTGATCGATAACCAAGATGAAACTCACGCTCCGACAATAGAGACTGTCCCCTGTCGCTGAGGGTTACCCAAACACACTACCTTTCCAGCACGCTCGTAGAAGCTGGCCAACTTAGTACTCAAGTAAGCAGGATAACCAGAGTCAGCAGGCATTTCTGCCAGTCGACCCGAGATTTCACGAAGAGCCTCCGCCCAACGAGAAGTAGAGTCAGCCATCATTGCGACGTTGGTACCTTGGTCACGGAAGTACTCGGAAAGCGTAATGCCAGTGTAGATAGAAGCTTCACGCGCAGCGACAGGCATGTTTGAGGTGTTGGCAACCAAGGTAGTACGCTTCATGATCGGCTCTTCACGGTCACCGACTTCCATGGTAAGTTCCGGGAACTAGCAACCTTATTAGCTGATGTAGAGTACAATATCGAAGTCACAATCACCTCCATCAAGACCTCAGCCATCTGCAAAGAGAAGTAAGTCACTGAATCACAACAAGGATATTTCTCAACTACAAACCTCGTTTCCACGTTCACCACAGCCAACATACACGATAATGTCACTATTCGAGAACTTGGAGAGAGCTTGAGAAATGACAGTCTTTCCGCATCCGAAGGCTCCAGGAATAGCAGTTGTACCACCCTGGACACAACTAAAATAGGCTTTAGCCAGTTAATGCGGGCCAATGCATTGATACACGCACGGGAACAGAGCATCCAAAATTCTTTGTCCAGTGAGGAGAGGATGATCTGCAGTTTGCTTTTCTTTGACTGGACGCGGCGCACGGACAGGCCACAACTGCATCATAGTATGCTTAGTGGTCTTTCCCTCAAACTCTGTTTCCAATACGATGTCCTATTTGAAAGTGGTGAAAAATGTAATTAGGACCAAGGTATACATGCATTCGGGAAGAGATGCGCACATCAACTGCGTAGCTACCTTTCTCGGCGATGTGCGTTATAGTACCGAGGGCGCGCGGAGGAAGCATAACTTTGTGATTATCGACCAGCGAGTTTTCATAGACACTACCAAAGATATCTCCTCCAGATATGTGATCGCCAATCTGGAAAGATGGATGAAGAAGCTAGCAGCTAAATGATCAAAATCAGAATACCTTGAAAGATGCCGGCTTGAAATCCCATTGTAATGACCGGTCAAGAGCATCGGTGTTAATTCCGCGAGGGATGTAGATTGATTTAGACAATTCTTGAATGGACTGAGGGAATCATATCAGGAAAGGAAGAAAAGATATGGTATGTAAACTTGCAACGCACTCGTAACGGTCGCTGAATACCATCAACGATATTGCCCATCAACCCTAAGAAACGATCAGATAGGAATATAACAGGCAGCTCTCTAAAGGCATACCAGGACCCAACTCAACACTCAGAGGTTTGCCGGTTCGCAGAACAGGGTCACCAACTGTAACACCAGATGTTTCCTCATAAACCTGAATGGTAGCCTTGTCCGCCTCAATACGAATAACCTCTGCGCAATTTTCAGTTGGCGTACGTGCTAGAGTACATGATACACACCTCCGACTAGTTCGTCATGGCCGACCCGTACAAGCTCGTACATGGCGGCTCCGACCATGTTCTCGGCGATGACTACAGGCCCAGAAACACCGAAAACCTGACCAAATCTACTCTCACGATCCTCGTCCGATATCTTGGGAAGATCCCGTTTAGCATTCTGCAGAGCGCCAGCCATGACAGTGGAAGGTAAAGATAGTTCGTCGCAATGCCTAGCAGCTAAAGCCTAAAGGAGGCAGTGGAATTCGGCAATTGCCGTATCATCACGTGATAGACGCGTCAGAGTTTCTGGACCTTAGAGTCCTGGTGCGCTTGCGTACCACTTACACACAAATCCTCTAGACTTATTTCACTGTCCTCGCTGCGATTATGCCTCCAAAAGCGTATGTCTTGGCTCTTTACTCTGTTATATTTATTAAATTATACTATCCTTAGCGACTGGGAGAAATGTTCGCGCCTCTCGCAAGTTTATATCTAATTGTTGCTCACTAATGAATTGTGGAACAGACGAGAAGAAGATTGACGGCAAGGAGGACGAGAAGATTGTCGGTGCGTGGCCCCTCAAAGCTGATGGATTTATGTCTCATATATCTGTAGCCCTTGACGATAGTGACATTCAAATTCTCAAGACATATGTAATGCCATTTGCGCCCTACTGCTATTGGCATTATCCTGATAATATCACAGGGCCAAGGACCTTACGCACGGCAACTCAAGGCAACCGAGAATGACCTGAAGGATATTCAGAAGCGAATAAATGAGAAGCTGGGTGCGTAAGGTCCAGGCTATGTCCTTCTAAGCTCATGTTATTCGTAGGCGTGAAGGAGTCTGATACCGGTCTTGCCTCACCAAACTTATGGGATCTTGCAGCTGATCGACAGCGAATGGCTGAAGAACATCCGCTACAAGTCGCCCGGTGTACCAAGATCATTCCTGTTGATCCCAAAGCCGCGGAAGCAGCGAGGGCTGTCAACCCTATGG
This sequence comes from Neonothopanus nambi, assembly GCA_003987895.1. Classification (NCBI taxonomy): domain Eukaryota; kingdom Fungi; phylum Basidiomycota; class Agaricomycetes; order Agaricales; family Omphalotaceae; genus Neonothopanus; species Neonothopanus nambi. Next base: position 9,796 of record RCHF01001370.1, on the reverse strand, counting down.
GAGCTATCCAAGGTCAAAAAGGCGCAGACGAGCAGGACAAGTATGTCATCAATATAAGGCAAATAGCGAAATTCGTTGTAGGCCTTGGTGAGCGTGTTGCCCCCACCGATATAGAAGAGGGCATGCGGGTTGGGTACGTTGTCTGTATTTTTGCTCCCCCCCTTCACCCTCGTTTAATCCGTAATTCTAGCGTGGACCGGAACAAATACCAAATCCAAATACCCCTACCACCCAAAATTGATGCCTCCGTAACGATGATGCAGGTTGAAGAGAAGCCGGATGTTACCTATTCTGACATTGGTGGCTGCAAGGAACAAATTGAGAAGTTGCGTGAAGTTGTAGAGACTCCTCTTCTTTCGGTACGATTTCGTAGCTTGTTGTCTCGCATTTTGCTCATTTTAAAGTGCGCTACCAGCCTGAACGTTTCGTAAATCTTGGTATTGACCCGCCGAAGGGTGTATTACTGTTCGGTCCGCCAGGCACGGGTAAAACACTATGTGCTCGTGCAGTAGCGAATCGTACCGATGCCACTTTCATTCGTGTCATTGGGTCTGAATTGGTGCAAAAGTATGTGGGAGAAGGTGCTCGTATGGTCCGTGAATTATTCGAAATGGCGCGGAGTAAAAAAGCCTGCATAATCTTCTTCGATGAAGTAGACGCTATTGGTGGGGCACGTTTTGATGATGGTGCTGGCGGTGATAATGAAGTACAAAGGACGATGTTGGAGTTGATCAACCAACTGGATGGTTTCGATCCGAGAGGAAATATCAAAGTACTGATGGCTACTAATCGGTGAGCATATTCTATTTCAACAGGGACTTGATTTCTGACTTGATATATTGCAGACCTGATACCCTCGATCCTGCTTTGCTTCGTCCTGGACGTTTAGATCGTCGAGTCGAGTTCTCGCTTCCTGACAACGAAGGTCGAGCTCATATTCTTAGAATTCACGCTCGAAGGTGAGTTTGCTTATACTCTTTAAATGCTTGATTCCTCACATGCACTTGTTTAGTATGAGCGTGGAACGCGACATTCGATTTGACCTCATTGCCCGCCTTTGTCCTAATACAACTGGTGCTGAACTGCGTTCAGTTGCCACTGAGGTATGCTCATAATCACTGCCATGGTTCTGTTTCATCTAACATATCGTTGAAAGGCCGGAATGTTTGCCATTCGTGCAAGGCGGAAGGTGGCATCCGAACGTGATTTCCTTGACGCTGTAGAGAAAGTTGTGAGACAAGGTACCAAATTCTCCAGCACGTAAGTCATCTCCATTGGCTCAGCGCTGGATGATTCTGATACGGGTTCTTTTCCCCTCTGACAGACCGCTATATCAAGTGTACAATTAGCCATAACCTTGTATCTTCGTTAGTAGTACTTAGGGCTGTTCATAATGCATTTTTTATTCCTGAAACGAATGGGCTTGACATAAGCGAAGTGATCACCACGCATTGATTACACGCAATGACTCCTTCCTGAATCTTACCCTACCTTCCTGTATACTACATAACATTATGATCAGACGACGGATACTGTCCAATTCTCTCAAAATTTCTCATGTTTATCGTCGCAATTATCGTCGTGCTCCTGCACCCAATTCAGCAGAAGTGACTGAGCTACTGGCCAAATACGCGTCTTCGCCACCTCGTCCACTTAATCTCTCTGCACTATTATCGTTTGGGCGACCATTGACGCCGGAATCCCTCTTGGCTTCTGTTTCATACGTGCTAGAAGAAATACCTCGTAGGCTCGCGACTCGTGTCCGATCTCTGGAATCCCTGCCATTCATTGTTGGGACCAATCCGTGTGTTCCCCGCAATTCACAGCTCATATGGCTTCCAAATCTGACACAGATGTGACCCAGGTATGTAGCAAGTACTTTGTCGGCTTACAAGCAGAGCTTTCTATGGCTCGCAACATATACGACGCCGAAAACGCTCGAGGAGAATGCAAGGTTCACCGAAGCTCTGGAGGAGATTGTGGAAAACCATGCAAATGATATACCCACCATGGCCAAAGGGTATGTGCAGACCCAGCGTTTCTAGCACACCATCGTTTCAATATCATTTCAGGTTCCAGGAGTGTTCGAGGTACATGACACCGTCTCAAATGAATGAATTCTTGGATGGAGCGATACGCAATCGTATTTCTGTACGACTTATTGCTGAACAGCATATAGCACTTTCGCGAGCGATTGAAGATCCAGGCGCTTCTAATGTCGGCGTGGTCAATATGCAATGCTCGCCAGCTGAGATGGTCAAAATGTGCGGATCCTTCGTCAGTGAGCTCTGTGAAGCCACCTTAGGCGCAGGTCCTTCTGTTGTAATAGACGGAGACTCCTCTGCAACCTTTGCGTGAGCCTTGCTACCAGCTTGTATTTTTGAGTGTCTTTGCGAATGAATACGTTTCTCAGTTACGTCCCTGTGCATCTCGAATATATTTTAACCGAAATCCTCAAAAACTCCTTCCGTGCTACTGTTGAACACCACTCTAAGCATCATGACACACGGCATGCCTTACCCCCCGTCATTGTGACATTGTCGCCTCCCCCTAGGTTGCCCGGTATGACGTCCAATTTCTTTTCGATACGTATTCGAGATCAAGGCGGAGGTGTACCTCCTTCGAACATTGCACAAATCTTCTCATATGCCTTCACTACTGCTGGTAGAGGTGCTGACGGAAGTGCCCCAGAAGATGACAGCGGGGGTGGTCCTTATGCTGCTCAGCACATCGGTGGAAGCGCTGCTATTGGCGATGGAGGTTCTGGGGAGGGCAACTTGTTTGGCGAAATTACTGGCAAGGGACTCCAGACCGGGCTTGGAACAATTGCCGGGTTGGGATATGGTCTTCCATTGAGTAGACTGTACGCAAGGTGGGTAATTTTGTGTCTAGTGTCGTCCTTGCGCCAAATAAAAATTTCAGATACTTCGGTGGATCCTTGGATTTGATGTCACTCGAGGGATGGGGTAAGTTAAGACATATACATTGACCCTCATATATCAAGCTAAAATATCCGCCAGGGAGTGACGTGTACCTCAAGCTACGTTGTCTTGACGAGGCGGGTGATTCAACTATTTAGACTACATGTTTTATAGTTGTATATAGTCTCGGAATAAAAACTGCATTGCGCCAAAGTGGTCCGAATATCTGAAAGACAGCGTGATCAGTGAGGGCGAGCTAAATAATTGCAGATGTACTTCGATCCCCAGGGACAAGAGGAGAAGTCAAGCTGATCGAGAACACAGCGGTTGAGTGAAGGGGAGAGCCCGTCTATGCAGCCTCGGTTTGGCTTGCGAAATCTATGGTTCGGAAATTCTAATTCCCTGTTGCTCAACGGCCAGATCTCAGACCATGGACCAGGTCAGACTATGGCCTGTCTGATACACAAGACCTCGGGAGGCCCCTTGATGATAAGGATAGAAACCCTCAGCACAAGCTGCTTTACCGCGCCACGGCATGCGACAAGTGAGATAGTCTAAGGTGGTAATAGCGTATACAGTGTATACTGGAGCACAATAGGAGCTCCTTAATGTTTTACCATGAACTTGAAAAGTCACGCGTCACCGCAGGTCTGAGTTGAAATTCGTTGAGATTGAGCCGCCTTGCCTTTCTCCAGCTATCCTCCTCTCGGATACGAGCAACCAGACCACCTATATGCGTGCAGTAGCCGCCAGTAAACGTCCATGCTTGTGTCCACACCGGCAGATGACTCTTCCGCCCAAGCTATAAGTATGTGTTGCCTGTTCAGGGGCTACAAACAGATATCAGCATATTAGCGTTAGCACCCCCTTCTGATTGGAGCTTAAAGTTCAAATTTTTAGGAGGACAGGAGCTGCTAGAACGTTTCATAGTAGGAGATTGGTTAAACGAACTGGTGAGCACCGATTCAGTTGCCGACTGAAATTTTTGTCAACTGAAACAAAATCTCAGTCCCTATAAATTCAAGAATTTGTGGAAGACCTACACCGCTCAACAGCGTACGATCTGGACTCCTCTCTCCTATCGACAAGGGAAAAACAGAAAAACCACAGAGGGACATGTCGTCTGAAAGGAGCGGCGTAAGGAATTTCAATGAGACGCGCCTTTTTCAATCTTCAAGGCTATGGCTGCAAGTCTATCCAGGAAGCCATATATAATTATATTCGAATAAGGCGAAACACATGGAACGAGAGACGGCCTCTGCTTGTCTTGCGCTTACCGCTGCGGGCTTAAACAAAGCGCCGTCCACTGTTGCTCTCGCCTTATCTGGTCACGGTAACTGGACCCTGGTATCATCCTGTTCATGGGAACTGCCGGGAACATTACTTCTCTCAAGCAGACGTCGAGTTTTACGCGCGAAATTCGCGAGTCCTTTTTTGAAGTAGTTCGGAGCAAGTTTACCTTACATAGTCATACCGCTTGGAATTCAGAGCACGATGGTTCGAGCTCGTCTTACCGTCGAGTCTTGCACACACAGCTAGTGTCGCGCTTATTGAAATCCGCGAGCTCCCTAGGATGCCCTAGAGTGTGCGCAGCCATCCGACTATCTCGCCTAAAGCATCTCGCCTAAAGCTTTCAAAAGGCTGGAAAGCCTTGGAGTCCAAAAGACCTAGTTAGGAGGCCCTCACGCGTCAAGATTGTAGGACAGGGTGTGAGTGCTTACCTACAGATGGCATAGATTTTGAATGAACCATCGTGCTTCACTAGGACAGTTCACTTCAACACTCTGCAGCCCGCGTACAGTCAAGACTACCCCTTCAGCATGCGAACAGAGCGCTCACCCTTCTCTCATCACTTCGATCGTTCTTCACCGAATTTAACCCTTGTGAAGGACTATTCACTCGTTACCTTCATTGGCGTCCCATCCTCATAAAGGGCAGGCCTCGACTACCATATAAGGAATTGTGGAATATATCACGGACAGGGTTGGTTACAGGCGATGATATTGAGCGAGCAAAGAGGTTCGAAGGCTTGAGATGGAAGGAGGAAGCTCCTGTACATCAGCACGGGCAAGGATATGGTCGCACAAGTAAATTCGATTCGGCGAGTTTCTCGAGAGGGGATGGCAGAGTTGGTCCTGTATGCCCTGTCGTATAATTGAGCGTCTTGCAATCCAGCCCAGGGCACTGGGATAGGACTGTTGTGTTCTGTCGCAGACTGCTCCGTTCCCATTCCAAAGCCGAACTACGTGGTAGACTATGAGCGGTTCTTCGCCTCTCTCTCCCCGCTCGTTGACGAGGTGTACTCTTTGCCTGCTGCCAGACGGACGTTACAGATGCAAAGCACATTGCTCCATAATAACTCCATGATAGCCCCCACCTCAAAAGTCGGAATTTGTAACCAAATGGTCTGTGAAAACCTCCTGTTAGCTAGCAGTCGATTTCTCGTGGAATTTGACCTCGTAACCAGTTGGTTTACCCTTGATCTCCACGCATTGAGGTGTGGGGCATGCTGAGTCCGTCCATCATCCAATTGCTTGTCTATAGCACGAATGTATGGCATAGACGTCAACGATGTGCAGCAGACACGACGCAGCGACTACAAGAGGCTCCTCCCACGTCGATGATCGGTCGAGGGTATCATAAAACTCCAAGCCAGCTGTTCAGGGAGTGCTGCTTCATCCCACTGGTTTGCTGTTCCTGTGTGCAACACTGTATTAGGTGGGGGGCTATGGGGCGGGGGTACGAAGTTGAGACTCCGTGAAAGTCAAACAAAGTGTAACAATACAAATGGGCTGGGCTGACCCGATGTTCCTCCCAACGATTTTATCTCCTTCATCTTTCTACCTTCTCGTCAACTCAGATGTCTCAAGTAGCTGCCAGGAGGCTACTCAAGCTCGCGACTTCAGGCAGTCCCTAATCGCATGTCTCATGAAGTACTGGACATACCATCGGGCGACCAGAGCTTGGAATTTCTTCTGCACCATTTGCGTAAATAGATCCTTGGTCGCGTCGTCGTGCTTCGTCTTCTTTTCTTCCTTGGTTGAAGGATGATGGATGAAGCTGACGACCATACTCCTGGTGCTTCTCGGGCCGACTATAATTGGATCAATTCTATCAGCGAGTTGGTCTCTGTCACAAACAGATACTAGCGCCGCCAAAGGCCAACTCGCTCCCGGGCTCGAATACCGCTAACAAAGACGGAAGTACGACCTGGTTGATTTAAGCGTCACATCGTCTCGGCAGCCGTAGAGATGGGTCAGGGCCTTGCTTTGGCTTTTCTTTCCTCTGCGCAGGAGGGTATCGAAGCAGAGATTGGCCGCATGAGCGAAGATGTGGGAGTGGGCCGGCATGCTACTGTCGATGTGGGCGTTTCAACATGTAGGAAGGGCCAGGCTGGGAACCCGAACTGAGTCTACTCAAGAAATGATAGTTCTCACCATTCTTTTGGTCTGTCCATTATTCTTCCAATGATTGAGCAAGCGCTTGGCGGAACGGAAACATGAGTATCAACTTGCCTGCACTCAATTAATACGGTACTCGCCATTAAGGCGGCAAGCACCCCTCGAGCCCCTTCCTCCGTTGATTCCACCGGCCGGACCTTCAGGTCACCGTTCACGTTCCTTTCCTGAGGCCGCAGCAAGTAATCAAGGTGGCTTTGTCCAGCTCCTTCGTGGCCAAGGCGGCGCGATTCAGCATAGTCATGGAAGAGTTGATCCCGATAATAAACCTCCTGACTGGCGTGTCAAATCTTTGCTGGGAATGTGCAGAGGTGTTAAGCTCGTTTCACCAAGACCTGAAGTCATGATCGACGTGGCCCAGGCTCGTAGGCTTTTGACGGCGGGGGTTCTCTGTGATCGATGTACTTCTTCACAACAGATTGTCAAAGAGTGCGCCCCAGTAGCAATCTGTCGTTCGGGTCTTGGAAGAGTCAGCTGAAGGCTTCTCAAGGGCAATACGTCTCGCGATAATCAGGCCGGGAATGAATTTTGGCGCAGCCAGAGAATGGCGATTTCTGCAAGTCCGTCCCTCGTTCTTTTGGTTACTTGTCCAACAAGAGTGATTAATCCGGCAGGATTTGGGAAGAGACAGGCCATCTTGATGGTTTGAACTTGGGCAGTCAGTTATACGCCTGTAGGAGATACTGTTGCTCATGAACTTGCTCGAGCTCTTGCATAGCAGTTGTGCGCCTTTCTGACCGTGATAATTAGAGTGGTAGAGTGATATATCGCTGCTTCCGTCCTGTGTTGATGTTGAGCGAGCCAACGCTGGTGGCGGCGTCGAAGACGAAGGACAAGGCTACTGATTCTCCGGTTACAAGCATCCAGAGAAGTACACAATATTGTCTTGTCATCGTCTCAAATTGTTGTGGAAGTAATGTATTGCTGTCGCTGTCTGTGTTGATGTTGGGCGGGTTATCGTCGAAAGCGCCGTCGAAGGTGCTGGCTCCACGGTTTGCGGCTAGAGAAATACCACCTCTCCAAATTGGCACGGTTGTGTGCGGTGATAAATTGAATATGTCGACCTTACGAAGAGCACTTTGGCAACATGATAGTAGCTGCGATGGAAGTAAGGGGCGCACCTTGACGGTATCGATTCTTCAAATGGCTCTGGTATGACTTCTCTCTCATCGCACTCCCTACCAGCCCCTTGATATCCTCTCCTCCTGCAGACCCGATGATGAGCCGTTGTTCTGACATTGGATATTTTCCCTGGTTCAAATGCTGTACCGAACTCCAGCTGGCCAGTCTGCGCCAATTGGCAAAAATGAATTACGCTGACATCAGGCGAGAGCTTGTTGAGGGCGACAGCATCGAGAAAGCTCTGAGCATGTCGGCGAAGCTAGTCCCAGTGTCTTTGAGACCTTAGCAGGTTCGTGAGGTGAATCTATTTCAACCGTAGCAGGCTCATGAGGTAAATCTTCACAGGATGCAAAACCTTATTCTGTCTACTTGTGTACGGAAAAGAGAACTAAAGTTTTTGCACAGGAATACCATGGGCTCGGAGCCTGGCAGCAATTGCACCGAATTTCCGGTGGGTATTCTATTGTCATGGACCCCGGCGAGCCCTCCAGCACACGCCGGAGCTCCAGATATACGACCGATTTTATACGAATGTGCAGCCAAACACTAGTTGTTTTACGGTATCAAACAAATTTGTCTCCGTTCTAATGTTCTACATAATTGTCCTGCGTGTGTGGGAGATCATTCTAATCAGCCAGTAAAAGTCAAAATCAGAGTCAACGATCGATTTCGAAGCTCTGGAGCGCCCTCTCGGAGCTTTCTTGTTTAGGGGTTTTTGATCGGACTCCTTCCCCACATTTTCGAGACGCGTCGCGTCGTTTGAGGATGAAGGACAGTTGTAAAGCATACGGAAGGGAAGGAATGGCGTCGACGGGAGTTGAGGGATGAGGAACAAAGTTGTGAGCATGCGGGAACGCGTTGTGGCCTTCTACGACGCGTTTAACAACACGAAACAACTCGTACTATTTCAACATTTGGAGCAATTTCTAGAGCCTAGCAGAGGTATTCTGTACAGGCTTCATTTGTGGAACAGTATACAAAGATCTTTAGTGTGATACCCTGCTCTCATATCTCTTTAGTGACCCAGAATATTCAGTGCCACAAGGAAGTATATTCCTGAAGCAAAACTAATGTGTGAGTATCGATAGCAAGACAATGGAAGTTATACAAGAAAGACAGCAATCTCAAAAACCATAGATGATATGTATACAATGAGTTCAAGAATAAAACAAAAGAGAGACCTAGTATATATGATGTCCGTCGCATTATTTGTCCTCTCCTGCTTGTTCCTGCACATATCCTCCAGGTCTATTGTACATGGGAGTAGGGTATGGATAGCTGTGTGACAACATCGAAGCTGGTGCATCTGTCCGTGCAGACATCGTGTAGGAAAGCGGATAAGGTGGGGGATATGCAGGCATTAACGTGCCCTGATAATACTGGGCAGTCTGTGGTGAGTAAGCATGATGCTCGCCATCCTGTACTGGCTGCGGGACGATATAGAATTGTGGAAAGTACTGGGCAGGGGGTGTTGGATGTGCGGGCGCCACCTCTGTAGACTTGCTAGCCGTGGGCGGCTGCAACGGCGGCGGAGGTGGTGGATAGTGGTTGGGATACGGCGATAAATAAGCTGTGGGACCCACATAGGGTACAACAGCTGAAGCAGCCGCTGCAGGGGGCCCATGCCCTGTAGGTGGCTGCTCGCCGCCAGTTGTAATAGGCACGCCGTGTTGCTGGTCAACGGTGTTGCCTGCGCGACCTCAATACAAATCAAAAGATTATTTCGTGAATTTCCCAACGATTCAAAGCGCAGAGGTAGGGGGGGGGGTTGGAATGGCGAGAGTAGAAATGATACACACCTTTTCCATCGCGCTTCTTGTAGGGACCTCTCTTCACACCCTTTTTCCTTTCTTTACGCTGAGAATCAACACATTCTTCGGAGATACCGTATTTAACACAGCGAAGACAGGGCCGGGCATCGTCACACTTCTTGCAGGCCTTCTGACAGTTGGTACAAGCATTCTTGACCTGCCTACGCTTAGAACGAAGAGACGGAGGCTGAACGAGACCTTGGGTGGATGAGAAGGGATACATATGCATTGGCATAGCCGAATAGGTCACAGGATGAGTATGGGGGATCGGATGGTGAGGAATGACGGGGCGAACGGGATCATCAGCATCGGGACTATTAGATACAGAGGAGGACATTGTCGAAGAAAAAAGAGTAAAAAGAGGAGAGCCAGATGGTATAAAGGCTATGTGGTAGTTAACTCGGATTCAGTTTCGGCACATGACACGACACAGACAGAAGGATTGTTACCTAAAGGACAGACAAGTAGGCGATTTTATATGTAC
>RCHF01001367.1:0-27379 GCA_003987895.1 Neonothopanus nambi | reverse complement strand
CATGCGATTGACGCTTTCTTAGTCTCCCATCCTCTAGTAGCATTGGCCGCTAAAATCTTTCAGGATATCGTTGTGGACGTGCTCGGCCTTGCACCCAGGCAGAATAATGAGCAATGCCGGGTCGCTCTTTGAAGAAAGCCAAACTCTCAAAGAAAGATGCTCCTAACAATGCCCCGACAACTTCAACTTGTTTCTTTGCTAAACTTCCTCTCGAACTCCTTGCGGAAATCCTTCTATATACGAACTCTCCCAGAGATGTTCTCTCACTTTCAAGGTGTAGCAAATTTTACCGCAACACCTTACTGCAGGAGACCAATCAATTCATCTGGCGATGCGTGAGGCGCAATTTCAAGGTTCCACTCCCGGAGCCCAGTATCCAATTTACTGAGGCATCGTATGCTGCTTTTGTGTTCGATGTAGGTGTCTGTGAGGTATGTGGATGTATTCACTTGATTTTCAATCCTTTCTTATCATTCTGTCACAGAATTGTAATAAGCCGACGAATTCCATGTACGCTTCATTCGCCCTTAGAGCGAGGTTGTGTTCGAAGGCAAGAAAAAGATCACTTACATCTTTTCGAATGACGTGGGCTCTAATACTTGTGTTCAGTTGTGCAAAAAGGCATTCGTCCGGTAAGTCTATCCACCCAAAGTTAGTCCTGAGTCCGGTAACTCAATCATCTCTTTCTATTCCTATTAGTACCAAACTCGTGCAGAAGGCCTCAATTCCACCCTCCCATCATACTTTTGCGAAAATTCTTCCGTCGATCGAAGCCAACAACTGCCTACGTACGTCTCATCAACCCTTGCTCAATGGCATTTGACATGAACAACCTCGACTCTGGATTCTTTTAGCCGCGTTGCCGTCAGCTATCAGTGATATGTGTGCGTCCAACTCTGAGAGAAAGCCATCTCAGATATTTATATCTTCTTTAGGGCCTAATGCTCCAACATACCGCCGTATCGGTTGGTTGAACGCTTTACAAGACTATATAGATGCTGCAGCAGCCTGTGATTCTTCTCAGCAATTGGTAGATGTGGGTTTCTCTGCAGTCTTACCCGGAAAATGCTATTTATTGATTTTTTGTCCAGAAATTTGCGCCAAGGGTCGCTCGTAATGAGGAATTCATGAAGGTATAGAAATCCATTGTTATGTCTCAAGCTTCCTTTTCATCTTGCCGTAGGTCTGCGTGGCTTTACATCAATGGAAGGGCGTCTTCACAGACTTTAGTAAACATGTGAAGCACTACAACCAGCGATTGTAGGTGCTCGCCGCATCGACCTATGCATGATTCCTGACCTTGCTTTGTAGTACGCAGTTGCTGGCTGGGATGGAGGGTATCAACTACTGGGATCTCTGCTACGCTCCCACCTACGACGCACTTTTGAAGAACAGAAACAAGATTTTGGAAAAAATGGTTGATTCAGGTGAGTATTCGGGTGTCTTGCGATTTAGTCCGTTATCTGATTTATCCTTTCTTTCTGATTCCAGATTATAGGGTGATACAAACAGCAGTCGAAGCCGAGCTTTTGAAGGTCAAAGAAAAACGTGAACGAAGAGCACACGAGAAAGCACATAGAGGTGCCCGTGAACTGGTTGAGAAGCACTACAACCGTCTTCGGGCAGGCAAACGCGAGCAGCCCCTCCCAGCGTTGTCGACGTTCAAGGACCTCCCCATTATTCGCCAACTACAAGCCTCCTCCTCACCGCAACTGGACTTGGATACAGAGCTCCAGCAGCCAGTTATTGGGTCGTTGATTCGTAACCAGTTGATGAGTTTGAAGGAGCAGGCCAAGAGGGAACTGGGCGCCATTCTTGGGTTCCCTGACTGGAAGTCACCGAGCCAGAAGAAGCTGCATCCGGTCGATAGGCTCACGGCGAGGTTTCATTGTCGGACGTGTGATAGAGTTGACCTGAGGTATAAAGAGGACGAGTGCTTGGATTTTATGGGCACTTGGGTGCATAGGTGCACGTTCCCCCCAGGAACGAAGGTCTCGAGTAAGCGTGGATGGAAAGCAGGGAGGTTTGTCCTGGATAAGAAGGCGAGTAGCGCAAGTTTTTGCAGACATAGACACGGCGCTTACCCTTCCAATATCTTCGTAGGCTATTGCTGCTATGAAGCTGCTGCTGAAATTGTGTAACATCGCCGAGGATGAATCGGAGTCGCACGACGCTTTGAAGAAGATTGGCACCCGAGTGTTGTGTCTCGAGTGCGATGGTCAAATTGTCATGGATCCAAAGAGCGTCGTACGTGGCAGCCATACATCCTTCCTTCACAAATTCTAATGTATCAGACAGGTCGGACACTCGCATCGTCACGATGATATGTCCATGTCGCTGGTCTCGCAAGAGGAGGCTGATCAAATACTCCTCCATCCCATCTCTCGCGGGCTCGCTGTGAGACTGCTGGGCACTGAGGTGAAGGCGCGGGAGTTTCGCCAGCGGAAGGTGTACGGGTGTAGACATTGCTCCCAGACCAAGAAGGCTCTGAATTCGTCGAGGATAAACCCATCATCCAACAATGCCACTGTCGTTCCTGCATCTGTCTCCACTGCTGCTTCAACAGTTGAGGCTGTTTCGGCCGATACTGGAGGGGAAGCAGGAGGAGGACAGGCTCAAGGTCCCACTGTGCAAGATAAGGCCAAGCCGCCAGTTACTTCGAGACCACTGCAACCGTTGTACAATTTTGAAGGGCTGAGGTCACATTTAGCATCCAAGTGGGTGACAGAATGTTCTTACATCTGGTATATAACATCTGACTTGCTCGTTCGACCAGGCATAGAGTTGATCGCGGTATCCCGAGAGACGAAGATTTTTATTGTATAGAGGAGCTGGATTGGTCTATTCATAAGGCGAAGTAGATTTTTCATGACCAGCTGTACGTGATGATATATATGTTGTACCGCCTAATCCTATGTGTCATAAGATCATTGGTAAACTACCGCCTGTTTGATCCAGCATCGTCGGCGTGATTAACTTCCTCATCATCAAGTCCCTACGTCCATCTAGTGTGCATTCCATTCAATTTTATCCTACACGATTTCTCCTAACGCCCAGTACCCAGTACCGTCTAGATACTCAATCCAGCGATGAAGTCCTGGAAAAATTCGTCACGGCCGATTGCTACTCGAGTACCGTCATCTACGTTCTTCAGTCAACCAATTACTCCAAGATACTCCATTTGACCTTCCGAGCCAGCTCCTACCGCTCCTTCGACTCCGCAAATGCTCTGCAAGCTATGCTTAAGATTCTTGTGACATGTGGACCCTCTGACGTTTTTTGTGGATTCCTCTGACATTTTCATGTCCTTGATTGCCTTGTTTGGCGGTCGTACAGCAATTCGACACAAGTCATAGGTACTCAATTTCCGGTTCTTATGACGTCTAATTGACATAGGTTCTTCCATCTATACATATAGATACTCGAATGTGATTGTTAAACTCCCTTCCTATCAGCTCTAGATGGCTTATATGCAAACTACTTTTCCGCAACCTGTAATGGGAGCAAATACAGTAAGTAGTTATACCCTTCGTTTCCGCCAGTTTTCTTACGGGAATTTGTGATATGCAGTCTTCATTCGCGCCTGTACCCCCAACAAATTTTGCACCAGCTCCCGGAACTTTCTCGAACTCTCGACGATTAGGGAACTCGGTCGACGATATTATCATCCCTTCACCGAATACACCTGCAAATACAATGCTTCCTGGTGCTGGCGGGACTACAGTTGCAGGCGCTCCAGGCACTACAACGACTACAACGGTGCAGCAAGGAGTGCCGATGCAGGCGTGCGGTGTTGTTCCAACAACAGGTTATGCAGGGACTGGAGGTGTTGGTGTTGGTGGTGTTAGTGGTATTGGAGGTGTCGGTGGTGTTGGAAGTGTCGGTGGTGTTGGAGGTGCCGGTGGTGTCGGTGGTGTCGGTGCTGCACCTGTAGGTCAACTTGGAGGAGTTGGAGGTATGCCATATCCCCCTGTCGGTGGATCTAGCTTAGGAATAGCAATGAATCAACTAGGGGTTGGGAACACGACTGCAGGAGCCGTTCCTGCTGCCCCTGTAGGTGGTATGCAAGCAGGGTACGGCGGAATGCCTGTTACTGGTGGTGTTGGGGCCGTTCCAGCAAGTTACGGTGGTGCCTATGGCGGATACGGAGGTGCCTACGGTGGGTATGGCGGATATCCTGGCGGTTACGGTAATACTGCTGGATATGCTGGATATGGAACGGGTACACAAGGTCAGACGCCGTCAGTTGTTGTCGTTCAATCCGGCAGACACAGACATCGTCATCGTCATGGTGGTGGCGTGCGACGGTCGAGAAGTGTAGACTCGTATTATGATTAGGGCAGTTGAGATGCCGGCTAGTGTTTTCTTATCGCTGCATACAATGTTGTTATCTTAATGCTGTATTTTTATAATTACTCTTCGATTGGATGGGGCCTCTGTGCATACTCTATACTTTTGGAACAGGCTGAGCTACGCTGAGGGTACCTTTCCGTCAAAGCTAATCTACTTCGGACCTTTTCTTAGCTCCGTTTCCGTGGGTTTTCCGTACTTACAGGCAATGTGGCGTTACAGTGCTGGAGATCATGACATGGTCGTTTGCGTCACTAGGAGAATATACAGACACCGTGTCCGTCTTCTGCATTCGAGCTTTATTTAGTGGCTGTGCTGGCAGCCTGCCGGGGCGGCCCGTCAGTCACAGTGGTTTCAATTTAACTTCCACCTATACATTCTGCTCCTCCTCGCTGGGCCTAGCGAGCGTTGTAAGCTTTCATTGCTCCAGTTTCCTCTACGTAACTTCTTATCTTGCGGCACAACTCAAACCCATCTTCATTCAAAAGTTCCATCTTTAGTGCGGTGCTGCTCTGTCATCCGCTATCACTCCACAGTAACTTTCAGATGACCTTGTCTCGAACAGAAACGGAAGGAGCATGGTGATTGTATTCATGTTTCTTGTATAAAGTGCTGTACTATCTTGCTGAAAACAGCAAACTTTATCCGTATGAATTTGTCGAATCGTTCACACTCAGCGAACTCTAGTTCTTTGACATCGTCCTATACCTCCAGCGATAGCGTTTCCAGTGGATTCAATATCGATGATTGGCTGGATATCTCGTCAGTAGGTACTGATGAGCCGTGGACCGTGGCAGAACTAGCGTCTCCATCAGGGAGTTATCCCCCATATCCGTTGGATCTGCATTCGGGTTTGATTCAGATGGTACGTACACACACTGGCTCACAAGCACTTTTGGGCAGATCGTTATTCATACCTTACTAGGTGAGTGATTCTGCGAGTAATCCCATCGCATATTCCACCACATTCACACCGAAATCCGACAATCCCCTCTGGCCTATTCCAGATACTATCCTAATTTCGACCGACTTCGTCGTCTTTTACGTCAATCAACATACGCTACTCTCTGTTTCAATGGATTTCTTCCGAACTCTCACGCCAATATCCTCCGAGGACAAAACAAAACGGGTCTATTTAGTCGGTGAACGCTCTACTGTGCTGAATACGATCCTTCATATCTTTTACGACGTAACAGGCAGTGCGACATGTTTTACGGACGCCGCTACTCTTCTCACAGCAGTGGATTGTCTACCAAAATATGGCATCTCCCTCAAGTCTTGCGTACACTCTTCCACTCCTCTGTATGAACTTTTGATATCTCAGGCGCCACTACTACCTTTTGATTTCTATGCATTTGCTGCGAATCATGAGATTGAGGATTTAGCTGTCGCGGTTTCTCCTTATACGTTACACAAACCGTTATGGGCGATTAGTGAACAGCTGGCCAAAAGCATGGGTCCGATTTATTTCAGGAGGTTGTTTTCTTTGCACCTTGAACGCAGGATTGCTTTTGAGCGAGCTCTCATGTTACCACCACCTATTCATGATCTCACTAAAAGTTGCGCTTTCAAGGATCATAATAATATGAGGAGTGCGTGGGCGGAGGGAGTTTCATGTTGTTTGGAATGGGTTGCAAGAGAAGGTATGTATGTATTTTCATGCGAGCTTCGTATTGTTTTGCTGAACATTTTTTGTTGGATTGATTGATTGATGCAGGAGGAGAAATATTTTCAGATCATGTTCGCTCTATTTTTGATTTCGCGATGCGTGATATCTCTTGTAAAGACTGCCAGAACATGAAAGATGAGCATTTGAATAAGATTCTGATGCAAAGATCACTTGCTAAGGTACGTTGTTCTATACACCCACATACATATTGTAACACCTTGCCCCCCCCCCTGCAGCGCACCATCTGAAAACGTGTTCTACATTGAACTTAAGTTTCAGTTTCCTGCCTCTCCATTAAATATGCCCCGATAAACTTTCCTGCGCTCAGCACACAGTACAATTAAGCTTTATCTCCTGCTTTTCGCCTCTTGGCCCCCAGCCACTTTAATACATGTCCTGCAGCACATATAGTAAAAAAACGCGCTTTGCGCTCACCTTTCTGGCCTTCTGTCTTCTATACGGACTGTGCTTTCGTTCTCCCTAGCTTCCACTCGCAATTGTACGTCTGTGTCGCCATTTGTAACTACATCTGTTTACGACTTTCACGACTTGCAGAATATCTGTATATAATTAATGCGGTTGTCCATGAGCCAGTGCATATGAACCTGTCACTGCTTTCCACTGGTTTTCCATGGTATTCTAGTAGTACCTGATGCTTCCCGGACCCCGGCTCAGTTTGGTCCCATGCCGGTAATAGACTCCTCCATGCTTACCAACCGAATTTTACGAAATCGCGCTTCAGCGCGTCAGCTTTGAACCTGCAGCGACGGGGTCGGATAGGGTCGGATGCCCATTGCAGGCTGCAGGTTTAGCCGACATGATGAATCCTCCGACTTTGAAACAGGCAGGCATCCAGGTACTTATGAAATTCACTCTCATCCAGAAGCTCGTTCACGAGTTGTACAATTATTGACGATATCTTACTCAAAATGTACAACCTCTTTCCCTCTCTTTCCCGGATCAAGCTGGCCTTGTGTTGAATGCATTGCACGACTAGCCTTTCATGAGCTTATACTAATAGTCCCATATGTACGTTTACCCGGGTGTCCTGACCGGCATTTCCGCAGAGAACTCGTTACTCATGTTCCTTGCTTTATAAAAAAATTAGACTTAAGATCTCTCTTCTTCACCCCCACCACCACCCACCATCATGTCGTCCTCTTCCCTTCCTCAAACTGCCTCTCTTGACGCCGAAAACGTGAATGATCCCACTGTACCGGAGATTCAAACTAAAATCAAGGATCCGGAGGTGAACTTGAAGAAGAAAGAGGAAGAGATAGATGTTGAAGTACAGAAAGATGTGAATCGGAATTCGGAGGAGGAGGAAGACGATTTTCCCGATGGTGGGATGAGGGCTTGGTCTGTGGTTGCTGGGGTGAGTTTGCCAGCTCAGAGTTGTATATGGACTGACGAAGTATGCGGATTCGGATTCTGATTCTGATTGAACAATAAAGACTGCGTTGACGGCTTTTGGCACGTGAGTTTAGGAATTCGAGATCCACATATTCATAAAGAGCTCGTTTTCTTCTCTTCTAGATTTGGTTTCGTTAACTCATGGGGTGTAAGGGCTCATTTTAGTTGTTTATTCAAACTTGTTTTCTCGTTTCTGATCCGTATTCTGCATAGGTCTTTCAATCATACTACGAACAAACTATCCTGAAAACCTCTTCCCCATCTACCATGTTCGTCAATCTATTCCCTTTGTATGACACGATCCGAGCATTTACTCATACTTACGTTGCTTTCATTTCCTTCTTAGTGCTTGGATCGGTTCCGTGCAAGTACGTCTTCTCTTCTATACCCACCCAAATCCAAGGGGGTTACTGACGAAGATTCACGCGTAACACGTATCATTGTAAACAGTATGCAATGGTCTTCTTTCCAGCCTTACTATTAGGTCGTCTATTCGATATTGGAATTTTCAAAATACCTTACCTCCTCGCCAGCATAATCGTGGTAGCTTCGACTTTCCTAACAGCACAGTGTACTGAGTATTGGCAATTTTTATTATGTCAAGGGTTCGCTTTAGGGGTAAGTACGTGTGCACCTACGGTGGATGATACCTGATTAATATTCTTATTTAATGGTGTTATCGCCGTTGTGTGATTTTTTCTGATGTGTATTTGGTTTTGGTATTTGATAGCTTGGTAGTGGGACGTTGTTTGGTCCTTCGATGGGTATTCTTGGGCATTGGTTTAAACGAAGGAGAGGTCTCGCACTTGGTCTTAATGCGGTTGGATCATCTATGGGGGGTACTCTACTACCTATTGCTGCACGGAAGCTCATAGCGGAGGTTGGGTAAGCACCTAGCGGCGTTTGGTTGAAGTTCTCATACTCATACGCTAAATATTTATTCTTATTCAGGTTTCAATGGACGATGAGAATCCTTGGATTCATTTTAGCATTCGTATTCGCCATTCCGAACATTCTATTAAAAAGACGACTTCCTCCAAAACATGTATCTGGCGGGCTATTCAACTTTGCTGCGTTCAAATCACCTGCTTTTACGGTATATTGTTTAGCTTCACTCGTATCGTTTTTAGGACTTTATACCGGTAAGTTTTACTCCTTTTCCTTCCCGTAGATAGATCCCATATTGATATTTATGTGACGTGTTCCTTTAGTCTTAACATATATCGACATAAGTGCAGTTCAAATCGGTATCTCGGACGATTTCTCTTTCTATCTCGTATCCATAACGAATGCATCCTCTGGTTTCGGTCGAATAACAGCTGGGATAATGACGGATAAGTTTGGTGAGATTTCTTTTCACTTCCGTCTCCACTGTGTGTATTGATAATAATTTCATTGTTAGGCGCGATTAATTTTATTGCTCCAGTGACGCTTATCGCTGGTGCACTTACCTATGCCTGGCCTTTCGCACGAAGTGAGGGATCGTTAATAGCGGTTGGAATCATCTATGGGTATGTAGTGATTTCTTTCGGATCATTACTACCATTGTGATACTTATCTATTGACTCTTGGAATCCCACAGGTTCACCTCAGGTGTCTACGTCTCAACCTTCCTCCTACCGGTCTACGAAATGGGCTCTATAAGCGACGTTGGTAGACGTGGCGGAATGGTCATGTCTATAGGTGCTATCGGTGCACTCCTAGGTCCACCAATATCTGGCGCGATTAACAATTCTACGGGGGGATTTGAGGCTGTAGGGTATTATGCTGGTGCGTAGATTCCTAAAACCCTCGTTAGTTGACTCCGGAGTCTGAATGAATTGGGTTGTTGGGCTGTAGGTTCAATGATTGTTCTTTCAGTGATTTTAATGCTTATAACGAGGCATTTGGTGCTGAAATCGCTCTGGGGAAAGTTTTGATTGTTAGTTGGGTCTGGCACTATTAGAGGTAAGAAGCCTTTCCCCCCCATAGAATGGAAGCAGTATAGGAAGAGTTGTGGACTACCTTGATCTGGATTCTTAAAAATACATACGTAGTACATATCACAAAAGTTTGTGGAATAGGATGCCTAGAAGCATGAGAGTCGACGTCTCTCGGCGGCGGTGACGGCGGGCAGGTCGGCATCAGCAAACGAGCAATTTGCCGGCCGTCTTTTCGGCCTTTCCGCTAGTGAGAAAAACGGGCTTTTCGGCACTTGTGGGCTTGTACAAGCCGAAACAAATGCCGCCATCAAAATGTTAAAGTTCTGATAGGCCCCGGACCCGGCCCTCTGCTGCTGGGTCCGGGCCGAAGCATCCGATGGTTGGGTCCTGAACAGCTTACAGAAGCTAAGCTTGCTGTGGGGCTACTCGTCGTCCTTCGCTGTCTATTCCCACCGTGTCTCAAATGCTATCTCAATCTGAAGTTGGAAAACTATTAGACCAATGCGCCCAATTAGACGATTCTTTACTGGCCATAGAGGAAATACTCAGCGCTTACATTGCCTGGAAGTTGATTCGTGGGCAGAGCTGTGAAGTGGTTTTGCAGAAAATGAGGTATCTTGCTATCTTTCTCAGAGTAACGTACGTAGGTTCAAATTTTTCTGCTGGAGTTATAACTCACAAGTTCGTGTTCATGATTGAATACGAATTGATAGAGATCGACGTTGGGTATTAGAGTCAGGAAAGGACGTGTTTCGAGTCCTGGCGCTTGAGTTGACGTATGGCGGGAGTTTGATTGGTGCATCTCCAGGTGTGTCGATCCTCACAATTATTCGTTCTTGAAATTGATGGGAAAACGCATGTCAGCGAAGACACAGACTGGGAAACAGGTTTGGAACGATCTCCGTCGAAAGTTGAGCAATATGTCCTACTCTTTCAGCACGGATCCAGAATATGGAGGTCCTATTACCTTTCATCGACCTCGATATGTTGATACACCTCAGGATTCAGTCAACCAACCAGAGATATTGAGCACAAGTGCGAGTCCAACTCGTCGCTCCAGAAGGACAGACCAAGCTACGTCTTCAGACGACGACCCTCGAGTAACTACCTTCTCCACTGGATTAGCGCTAGCTTCAGGCCACGATACCCATGAAGCATCTACCTCGGCCGTCCCTGAGGAAAGACACGACTCCATACTCTCATTCTTCCGACGTCCCCACCGTGCATTCCATGTGTTCCAAAGCTCATCCGAACGACTTCGGTGGTCCGAGAGACCTCGTTGGGCTAGGATATGGTTTTTAACTAGACCTCACCTCGCGGGGACCTCGAGAATGCTGGAGATGTTGACGCCGGAATATGTTTCGCTTGTTCCTGCGTATACGTCGTTTCGTGGGACGCTGCCGTTGTATTTGTCGTTGGGTGAGAGATCGAGAGGGTCTAGGCAATAGTAGATATTGGTGCAGATGTAATTCTGCACCTGTACTGCGTATTCAAATGAAACTTGTCCTTTTATCACAACAGAGCGAAACTTGAGCTGACTGCAAGCAGTGCCCCGAGACTACGGGCCGCGGCTCGGACTTTCTGTCTAAGGACCGAGCCGTATTCTATTTTATCCTTTCCTATCCTTCTTGGACTGGGAGAAGCATCGACGCGCGAATTGTCGCGCTCAAATTCAGCTGAAAGGTATGTCTGCAAAGCCTAATAAAATCTCATGAGTGCTAATACAGCTTGAAATTCAGAAACTAACTATGATATTCTTCTTCGACAGATGTTTCAGAATCGCAGAACTAGGTCAGACCGTAGGTTCGTATGTCGTCGAATTCACGTGTACTAATTGACAATCGTACTTCTGATGCACCGTGAATCACAGCACCGCCGCTCATACTGGTCCCATGGCCAACCCATGCCTATATATCACCTGGTCCTTTGTTCATCATTTGCTCACTGGTGAATCTCAGGCTTCCTTCCTTTCTGAGTACATACTTGATATCTGATAGCATTTGAATTGATTTCTCCCAATATAGACCTTCCTGACACTGTACTCGTAACTTTGGAGTCTGCTTCCTTCCTTGATCAGCGCTTCAGCCTCAACTATCAGTACTATCAGTTTGGTTGTCAACGTACTACGTACTAGCGATATGTGCTCATTGGCACCAGCCCATTGGGACCGCACCGGCCAGAACTGTACATACAATGAGCTGTAGCGGATCAGATCCTTCTGTATTGTCCTTGCCACAATCAGGCTCAAAGCTATGTACATAGTACGATACTATGATCCTTTTTACCCTAACGTAACTAATTGCAGTGCGCGACGCTTTTTGTAGGTGTCAATTCGAACTCCACTCCATCTACCATCAAGTTTTCTTCCATGATCAAGATCAATAAGTCGAGGCTTCGACTTATTGAGTGGGAATATTAGGATTCGAGTCGGTATAAATTTGTGGAAAAAAACTCAGACTGTACATAGAGATCCTTTTGGCCCTGTATGCTTTCTAATGCTGATGCTCGTACACACGGCCTGCTTGTGCAGGAGAGCATTGTCGGGATTATATGTCAGAGTTTTGTCTATGGTGAGACATGATACTAAATTCAAGTTCTACCAATTAGGCGTATACATTGATTATTGATTATTGCTTGATTTTGATTAGGGATATACGTTTGCCTCATGCCTGTCTCAACTTACATTATGCTGTAAGTAACCATTTGGACTCGTCTCTCCAGACTCCAAAAGGAATATTTTTGAAACTGATATAAGAAAATAAAAGATCTAGAGGACTCGGAACGAAAGTTCATAAATTGTTGTTCGGCATGACAGTATTTATGTTCTCTATATCTACGGCATACTGGGCTTTATCAATATTCTGGTTAATCAAACTCACCTCTGTTTGGTTCCTAACTGCAGATCCTCCGATTGCGTTACCACCCTCTGATTTTATTTCACTGGCTAGTGCCTTAGTTCTTGTTAATGTGCGTATCTCTTTTATCTCTTGAAAATACCTAGGGCGATACAATCTGATTGTCTCGATATTCAGTATGCACTCACAGATAGTGTGGTTGTGTGGAGAGCTTGGGTGTTATGTGGTGACGAGAGTCGAAGACTGCTGATGCTATCAAACGTTCTTCTGGCGTTCAATATATGTACGTCGCAATCTTCCCTCCTTCCCGATGCATCGCAGTATGCGCGCGTACTTACTTCACTTATACACACATGCATGAATTTCAGCATCTATCCTTGCTACAATAGCAATACGAATCACTTTAACACATTTCCATACTGGAACGATTCAAGCGGTGCTCGACCGAGCTATCGATGTTACTCAAGTAGCAAATTTGGCGCTGTCGATTTTGACGAATGCGTCTGCGACTTTGATTGTTTGCTTGAAAGCTTGGTGCGTTGGCCTGGGTTCCGAGGTGGTAATGCGGCATATTTGCTCACTTTATTCCGGTTTTCAATTATTCAGGCGGTATAGACATTTTATCGTAGAAAAAACAGATACTACGCGTAATACGCCTAGTAAAGCAGGAAGAATCCTCCTATTAATCGTTGAGACAGGTATGTTTTACACATTATCATGTGTAAGTATCAAAAGGAGAGTCTTTAAATTCTATGATACTTATTATTGTATTGCTAGGTGGTGGGAGTAGTGGCACTCGTTATACGTCTACGAGTTGAAACTCTAGGTGATATTTACACACCAGTGAATGTTCAAATAGCTGTAAGGCTCGCTACTTCCGACTTCTGACTTCTGACTTGCCGGCTCTGCTCTGACAATCTACTCTTTCTACCTAGGGCATCTACCCGATTATCGTACTTATCCTCGTAAATCAGAAATACTCCCTCGGGAATACAGTATTTCAATTCGAGATATCAGAAACCTCAGGATCGAATTCGAATACGAATAGTTCTCGGGTTCACCCGGATCGTCATTCGGGGCATTTGGAGACGATCCAGTTTAGTATCCCGCCTGGAGTTACGGTATCTAGGTCTTCTTACTCTTCTGAGGTAGTGGACGAGAGGGGGAAGAGGAAGAGGAATCGAAATCCAGGGGGTATGTACGACTTGGACTCGATGGGGCCTATGCCTAGGTATTCACAACCGAGGCCAACGAGCGAGTATCATTCGACAAGTTTTAAATCTGAGGAGCTTTCTGCGCTTCCAACTGAAGACTTGGAGACTTGAAGGAGGATGTGAGGTTGCGTGAACTTGTAGCTAGCTGCCGGCCCATTGCTGGTGTATTTATGTAATTTACATAACCACTTACTCGTCAGTGCTCGACCTTCGCTCTACCCCGGGAGCGGTGTTCCTGTCTAGGGACCGTACTGTAATAAACAAACAAACTTCCTTCCGATACATCTTAAATCGCCGCTTTCCGGTGCACTTCCAACAGAAGAGTCGGATGTGAAGTTGCATGAAGGTCATTTGCAGCATATTATGACTCGGGCTCGATTATGATTTAATACTATACTGGTTGAGTTTATTATACAAAACGACGACGTTATGCGAAGAAATTTCCATGTCCTTCGCGCTCTGTTCTATTATACAAAAGACGCATATTTGTTCCTGTTCGACAAATGTCAACGGCAAAGACACAATTTAATTGGCTGCTGAATGAATGAGTACGAGCGCCCAATCATGTGAACTATGCAAAGATGGGTGACTATCTACCAAGAACTTAGAAGAAGCATGTAGAAGAGAAGGGATACAACATAGATTTCACAGTTTCAGATAGATGCATATCAAGTGCATGAAAATAAGTGCAATCAAGCGGATTTGTTTTCCAACCAAAACCAGTTAGGGTACCTAGAAGCAGGTGCATTAGGAACAAAACAGATGTATGGGGAGGTGAGAACATACACGGCCGACCTTTGTCCTTAACTCATCACTATCAATCAGCTCTGTACCATTTAGGAGACCTCTCCAGGCGCAATTTCTTCTTCAACTTCGCAATTTGCTTCTGAGACGGCAACACCATGCCACACTTGCAATGATTATCCGCCAGAATAATTGCCAGGCTGCAACGGCCGTCCCTCATTTCAATGAGGCCAGACGTCGATTTGCGCCAAATGGAGCGAGCCGCGCGCTTCAACGCCATCATAACAAGTTGCGGACGATAATCGTTGGCACTTAAAATTAACCCATATTTTTTAGTTTCGGCCTCGATACGAATTCGGTCCTCTTCGCTTTGCCACTGATAAGTAGGATGTTTCCTCACATCCTCCAGGCTTATACGAAAGGCATAGACCAATCGCTCAGGGGTCAGACGAGGCGTGCTTGTAGTGGCTGTGGGTGAGTGTCAGCACGAAGAACAAGAAGTCTAGTACTAGTGGGAATCAACAAAAGAATACATACAAACCATCTTTCATTTATCGTCAAATCTGAGTGATAGAGTAAGGTATAGATGACTTATTAGTTTGCTTGACAATAAAAGCTGAGTGAAGGCTGGAGGTGATATTGAGGGTTTAAACTGACTAGGTTAAAATGAATGTGCGCACCCGGTGCGCACTGCCACCGAGGAAGGTCATGTGATAGTGGAAAACCAATGGGCACATAAACCACAGGTTAGGGTTACTCCACAACGCTCGTTGCTCGTTGCTCGATCTCCTTCCTCAATCAGTTTCTTCAATGTATCTGCGCCTTCAATGTCAACATTCACTTAATAAATTCTTTTTTAAAAATTTCCACAAAAAGCTCATATCCTCAAGGACGTAGCAGCAGAAGTGCTCAATGAAAGTGGAGTCTTGACGCAATTGTTTGTAGATGAGGAGTCGACCTCAGGCTAGATTTTTTGGGTGATTTTCTAACATCTATAAACATCCTGTGTCATTACTGCCAGTGAGGTGTTAGCGCTGGTTTATGTCTTGGAAAGGTCCTAACGTCAATACTGGTTTGCGTCAGGAAAGGACTAAACGTCGTCTTACAATTACGAAGACTAACACGACGACGACAACGACGGCAAAGACTACCACAAATAACCCGAAACGCATGTCATTGTCAGCGGAAGTGATTCCGGTGAACAGAAGAGGTCTACCCATCTTTCCACCCGAAATTCTCCTCGAGATCGCTTCGTACTTTTCTTCAGTCGAGTACCCTGTCCGGAGCGCAGACAATGACATACCACTTCCGAAGAGAGTATTGGAAAGGTTCGAAGTGGTTCGTGCGTTATCGGAGACTTGCAAGATACTCAGGATCAAATGTCTGCCATTGCTTTGGCAGAGTGTTGATGTATGTGCTTGGAGGGACTCCGAGTCACAGGTGACGCGGGTGCGGGCTAGGGAACTCGAATTACCAGAATCTCGAGGTACCGGTGGCGGAAGTGAATCGGAGGTGGAGGATTTGGCTGATTGTGAGAGGTTCTCATCGAGAAAGCTTTGGATGGAGGGTGCGACGAGGGAGCTGTGTCGTGTTTTCATGGTCCTCAATATGAGATCATCTGCTTTGACGTATTATGTGCAGTATGTCTATTATGTTGGCTGTATAACTCTGACCTCTGACGAACATCTACTCGTTCTCTTTACATTCCTTTTTGGGTTTCTGATACAGAGCGCTGAACATTGTCCTTCCTTCCCCAGAGGTCTACCCTTTACTAGCCAATGCAATATCCAGTCTTCCAAACCTCAAAACACTCCAACTTCTGCATCACGAAGAAACAACATTGGACCAGTCTGCCCTCACAAGAGCCTTTTCAAGCGTACGGAGTTCCTCGGTGCGAAACATCACGATTGGATGCATCGAGCATGTTATTTTGCCTTCTTTCCCGAATCTCTTGCGGATATTTTGTAGAAATAATGGTTTGATTTGGGATGTTGTGAGGAGCGTTGCGAGGGGGTGTCCTTTTGTTGAGGTGTTTGAGGTCGATAAACCCATTCGTGAGGATCCGGATGCGGCCAAGGTGAATGATAATGAAGACGAAGCGCAACCAATAATGGGGGTCACGATACCAGGTGTGTTTATGTTCATTCAACACTTCCCCCCTGTCCTTTCTTTGTCTACATGCCTTTTCCGCTATCTGTTCTCTTCGATTTTTGTGGGTGCATGGCAGTTATAACATCTTCTAGCTCTTGTCGACGCGATGCCGAATCTACGGATATTACCTCGGTTTACGATACTTCCCAATACACCCCACGTAGGTGTTTATCCATTCACTTCTCCATACGAAGTGGCTGACGTACTGATACCCGCTTTGATTCACACTGCACAGGAATCAATTCAAGCACTCTTTACCCTCCCCCACCTCGAATGCATCCATCTTGTCCCGGAGGACCCCGCGCATCCGCATACGTTCGAGCTCATTGGGCTTGTTACGAAGCGGCTTGGTGAGATGCGCGCGCGGGCTCGGGGTGATGCTGAGAAGATAGTGCGGCATTTGTATCTTCAGGTTGGAGAGGAGGTTACGCATCTTGCTGTAGGACCTTGAAGATTGTTGGGTAGGCTTTAGGGAAGAAAGCAGGGAATCCCTTATCAAACGATAAGATAAGATAATATATATACATGTCTTAAATCACGTAACCCCCTCAATGCTTTCTCCCGTCCTCCTTCTTCGTGCCCCCGACTCAAAGAATGACAAATACAACCTAGCTTTCACCAACGCATCCTACAATCCTTTCTCTGTTCCCGTACTAGAGACGGTATTCGTTAACAAGACAGAGCTGAAGGGGGTGATTAGGAAAGGAACTGAAAAGGACTCAGAGCGGCCATTCGACGGGGTGATTATAACTAGTGCGAGATCCTGTGAGGCATGGGGACACGTCGTTGATAACCTCTCTGGCTCTTCATCATCATCATCTTCCTCCTTCTCCTCACCTCCTTGGCCCCAAACACCGTTCTACGTCGTAGGAACCTCAACTCTTGCATCTCTCACCTCAATTCACACCGCTCATCCTACATCTCCCTACGTACCCTCACCCGAAAACATCCTCGGTGCAGAGGAGAGTGGGAATGCGGAGGCACTTGCGCGGTTCATCCTACGAAGAATTGCTGAAGAGCAGCAAGATGAGAGTGCGAGTGCGAGGAAACGATACACATTTTTATACCTAACAGGCGACAAGAACCGGGATACTCTCTCAAGGATCTTACACGACGGTGGGAACGAGGTGGGAGTGGAAATTGAGTTGACTGAGATTAAAGTGTACGAAACTCGTGGATCGAGTACTTTTGGGAAGGATTTAGAAAATGTTGTGAGGGGTGTTTTAGTAGATCGAGGGGAAGAAGGTAAGGTCCTGGTGTTTTGTACTGGGTCAAATCACTCAACTCATACATATAAAAGACACACAACAACCATGGTGGATCGTATTCTTCGCACCATCAACAACGACCTTCGTCTGGCCATATCTACAAGAGTGGTTCAATCTTCCTTCTCCCCCTCCTTCCCGGGCTATCGGGAGTCCGGTTTCCCCACCCTCTCACTCCGAACGCAAACGAATCTTGGTACATATCGCAGCCATCGGACCAACAACTTCGACATATCTTCAGGAATCAATGGGTGTTGAAGTAGATGTGGTAGCCCCCAAGCCAAGCGCCGAGGCGTTGGTGAGAGTTATCACGGAATTTGATGGTCAATAAACCGTGGAAAGATGGAATCGTCGAGCGGTAATGAATAGCTTTTGTCAGGTGAAACGGCACAGACGAACTTCTCGTGGTATCAGGCACTTGGCACAAATACATCCTCTCCAAATACTCATTCACGGGTGTTTCCGACGCTAGTGCATCCACGTCAGAGCGGTCGTACTGAACTAAAGAACGTATCTCTTGCAGCGTTGGTTTAAGATGATTCAAGAAAATCATCATAGACTGTTTCGTTTGTCCGAGTAGACTCAGGGATTTACTCCGAGATACGATGGAATGAACGAGGCTCGCGGAATGTGAAGCAAGGATTTTTGTCTCTTCCGTCAAGTCACGCAGTGAACTCTGAAGAGTCTCTAACGCTAACGCTGAAGCGTCCGGTAGATCAGGAAGAACACAGCTCGGAGAGCGCGCGCTATCTTGTAGTGCAATCAGCGTGAACATAGATATACTCAAGTCAGAGGATCCGTAGCCTGCTGCGTTGCTAGAAGAGTTAGAAGGAGGGGGAGGAGGTTGAGAAGAGCACAGTAGGACAATTCACGATGAGGTGTTTATGGTCCTACTCTTACAGTGGTGGTGAGTGGTGGTGGGTGGAGCGATGCGATGTGGACCCTGTCAGGGGCCAGTAATCTCAGCCTCGATTATGTAAATATATGATCTTCCTCCGTTACCTTCTTGCCTTTCCTGCCAGTTCTTGCCCAATCCCGTTTTCATCACATCGCAGATGAAAGCGCGAGATGCCTTTCCTGCCAGTTCTTGCCCAATCCTGTTTTCATCACATCGCAGATGAAAGCGCGAGATGCCATTGTTGTCATTTGATGATATTTTAATTTGGAGAGAGTGCATCGCAGATTAAAGCGAGTTGCTATTTTGAACTTCGGCTAGTAAATCCTACAGTACCGTATTAATTAATGACCTTCCACTTGTTAGAAATCTCGTGTTTTATACCCTCTTGGCATCCGTGCTACCCGTGATAGACACCTTAAATCTTCGCTTTGGAAGCTTGAAAAGCGGTTTGGAGGTACCTCCAAACCGCTTTTCAAGCTTCCAAAGCGAAGATTTAAGTATGTGCCACGTTCAGGCCATGCTCTGTTCAATCAATAGTTGATGTTGTGGCGTTGTGTATCTAGAAGAGTTCGAAGTATGTGCGTAATATGGACATATACAAGGGAATACGAGAGAAAGGATTCGCTGGCAGTATAAATATGAGATCCTTCCAATGAATCTGTACAACTTGCTCGACATGCCCTGGCAAGAAGTCAAACCACTAGTAGCTTCTCTCTGTTATATCATATTTCTCTCTATCATCCTCACTTTTCTCTATCTTAGCATGCGAGACCATGCCTACTGTACAGCGCTCCCAATTCGTAACTCTACTATCCCTATTGGCGCACTTTTCTATGCAGGAATGTTGCCCGTATCTATTACTGCTTCAGTGTTACCATTGGCACAAATCCCCACCTTGACCGAAGCCAACAACTTCAACCCGTTATTTGGATTCATCTATTTCATTGGCATCTTGAAGGTATATCTGGGCTTGCTAGATGGTGTGTTGATTTCTACATTGTTTTGGATCTATGCCAGCTAACCTTGATCATTCTCTTTGAGTCCATATCATCAGTGGGCTCGGCATAGGATTAACCATAGTGTGCATCCTCACCTGTGGAAAGATACTTGAATCATTGGGTATCAACAGTAAACGCCGCGGACATTTCAATATTTTCTATGCTGGCGTGCTATCGTTTCTAGGGGTTGCACTGAAATTCATCATCGATGTGATCAAAATCTTCGAGCCTGAGGCTTGGAATCTGCCGCGGTTGCCAGACTGAGTAGGACTAGTACTCGGAGGGGAACAGAATAGTTGACATGAACGGGAGTTCTTGTACGATTCGTCGGACAGTGACTTCTGGGTAGACTATGAGTCCTTCGGAGATATTTTAGAGAGTTGATAGAACGATATCGGCGGTGAGGAAGGCTTCCAGGGGGAGGGTTATACGGCGGTTCAGTGGCACTGATGAGATAGGGATGGAGATTCAGATGATGGAAATCCGAAAAGTAGCGACATAGAGAATAGAATATTTTTTTACCTATCGTCCAAAGTACGTTCGAGCCACTGTACACTTGATGTCATGAGAGCATTTTGATGCAACATCATGAGATGTCTTGCGAGACTACAGACACTTTCCGAGCACATCGGATTACGCTTGTACTCCATAGCAGAAGAACCAATTTGGGTCGACTCAAAGGGTTCTTCAATTTCTTTGGAATTTAGAAATAAATTATGAATCTACGTGTTCCACTTGAGTGGGAAAAAGGAACCAACCTTCAAATTCGCCAACAATCGGATATCCGTAGCAATTTTTTGAGCAGTTGCGCCCAAAGAGGCAAGGGATCCCAAAACATCTGTTTCGATCTTGCGAGCGTAGGTCTGGGAAGTGACTGGGTAGGCGTATTTGAACTCAGAGAGTTTGGTGACGAGCTTGTCAAGGGCTTCCACCTACATTCGTTTTTATCATTCCTATCCAGTACGGAGATTAGAGAAGGATATGCAGAACCTTTTCACGATCACCATCAAAGAGTGCTAGGAAGCTGGTTTGGGTACCCGTAGTACCCTTCACGCCTCGGAAACCAACATCTTCTCTTGCTCGCTTGATATTCCGCAAGCCCCATAAACTTCTAGAGTCTAGGTCAGCCAAGGAGTTCTTTGGACAATATGTACATCGGGTAATCCACTTGTATAATCTGCGACAGTGTCTATCTGCTGTTCCCGTTCCGCAAACAATGTCGACGTCCGGGAAGTCTATCTCCTGAATACATACCAACATCAGGATTGAAGAACAGCAAAAGCAAATATAGTATATATACCCGTACAGTTGGCTCGGCCGATGTGGTGACTAGCAACTCCTGTTGTGAATACGACCGTCAAGAAACTGAAAGAGCGATTGCCGACTCGCGGAAAGGGTCGGCCTACATAGGTGGCAATCAGTGGACACGTGAAGAAGTGGCGAAAATTGCAGGGCAGCTCTCACTGGACTCCGTTCCTTTTATCTCTTTCAGACTGAACCAGTCCGTGGGGCCTTGAGGCCTCGAGTTTGAGGGTTCATCTACGCCCAATTTCGTTTTCATCTATTCATCTGAAGATTCAACTAAATACAGTGCTCACTTGACACTACTTCTCACGACTTGAAATTCATGGACTCTATCCTTCAGCATGATTCGCCGTACAGCAACAGTGACGATGCTAGTCCCGAATTTGACTTGAATGAATGGATAAACGACTTGGAATCCGTTGGGGAATGCACGGTCACGGTGCCACCTTTGTCACCGGAGAGCTTGGAGGATTTGAACGCGATGCAGGCTTCGCTAGCTATCTCTGAAGCGCCGATGTCGAGTAATTCAATTACTGGAGTTGAGATACCACGGGTGTTATCGTCGGGGAGTTCAAGCGCTCCTTCGAGGTCTTTGAATTTATATGGGGGTAGTTCGATTCATATGAGTTCACCGGAAATCTCGAGTATACCGGTGAGTGATTTCAAGTGGTTCTTGCTATGTTTATTCGTTTCATTGGTCTAATATCAGGGAAATAACACCACTAGCAACAGCAGCGTTAGTAGCCCCGGTCCCGACCGAGTAGCAGCAACAGTCCCCAAATCCAGTTCCGTCACTTTCTCAAATGTCTTCTTGCCAAAACCAGAGGACGTCTCATGGCCATCGCCAGACATCGTTCTAATATCTCTAGACATGATGGTCTTCTATGTCAACCAACACTTTCTCCTCCGCTGTTCAACAAACTTCTTCGCTGGTCTCCTTCCAATACACACCGAAGAGAAAAGTAAACGCGTCCGACAGCTCTCTGACACATCAGCCGAGTTAAACATTATCTTACACGCCTTCTATAACATCTCCAACACGAAATTTCCCGTTCCTTTTTCAACACTCAT
Organism: Neonothopanus nambi; assembly: GCA_003987895.1. NCBI lineage: Eukaryota > Fungi > Basidiomycota > Agaricomycetes > Agaricales > Omphalotaceae > Neonothopanus > Neonothopanus nambi. The sequence goes on along the minus strand of RCHF01001367.1, from coordinate 5,524 downwards.
TAAAGTCGTCGATAGACTGCCAGCCTACGGCCTCTTACCGAAAACGGGTGTACGACCTTCATCGGCGCTTTATAGTGCCCTACTCGTACAAGCTGCGCTGTACCCACTGGAGTTTTACACTCTCGCTGCGCATCATGACATGCGGGAGCTTGCGACGACGGTTTCGTCTCACCTGCTATCTCTGTCGCTATGGACGATCGACGAAGAGACGGCTGAGAGGATGGGTCCGCTGTATCTCATGCGGCTGTTCAAGCTTCATAGAGAGCGAACGGCGCTGTTTATACAGAGCCTTATGCCTCCACCACTTTTGCATAATGAGTCGCTGACGTGTAGTTTTGAAGACCAGAAGGAGCTCACTAGTGCTTGGACCGCTGCTGCGGCGTATTTGTCTTGGCTGGCGAAACCTGGTGGGTTTTATTGTTTTTGGTCGTTAGGATGAGGGTTAAATGCTTTCTTTTGCTGTGGGGTTTGTAGATCTATCTTCGACGACGATAAGAGCCGCGTTTAATTCGATGACGGAGCATATAATCTGCCCGGATTGTCAGAGTATGAAGAATGAGCGCGTCGATAAGCTCGTCGTGCAATGGTCGATTGCTCGTGTGAGTTGGGTCTTCCTATCGTCGACATTGGCCTTATGTAACGCTTTCTATGGTTTCAGCGTACAATATGATACTGGATTGACAGCTGAGCGAATTCCAACCTAGTGAATTTGTGCAGCAGGAGAGGAGAAGGAAGGAGTTATTGATTCGAGCTTTTAGCTGTCCAGTTGGGTGCGTTCATAAAATAATAATACTTTATACACGCAGCTTCCGTATCCATTATCCATTATGATCACCTAACGCCACGCTATATGCTCCAATTTGTTTTTCCTCTCCTCGTTTTTTAGATGCCTTCTGTCCTTCTTGCTACACTCTACCCCCACTCCCCACTTCGACCTTCACCATTGTCATCCTACCCCATCCTCGTTCTGCGTGTATACGCTACCTACATCCTACACCCCACTCTATTGCTATCATCTATCATGCCTTCGGCGCGCATATATGCACATGCGCACCACTCAAAGGAAATTTGTTCTGTACACGCATTTTGCTTCATCCACATTTACACACGTCTATGTATAGTAGTTGTAACTTATTTTCAATGCTCTGTATATACATACATATATTGGATGGAAATAGACGAAAAGCATCTTATCAATTCCTTATTATTTGTGCCCTTGAAGATATATACATTAATAGGAGCGTTTACTCGTCCATCTGTAGTCGCCAGACTAAGGAAGCGAGAAGATAGAAGTACAACAGCCATCCCAATACCCCGAGACAAATGAAAGACTGCGTCCGAAACAACCGCGTCACGGTGCGGGATGTCGTGCGGAGGAAGGAAGGATGTACGACGGTGGGGAACTTTCAAGCTCTGGACCAAGACCTATCTCCTCATCCTCCTGCTGAGAGGAGTCGAACGTGAGTAAAGGAGGGCAAAATACACGCCCCTGCGTAATTAGTGACATTCTCCTACCTTACAGGAAACTGCGCCATAGTCAGACCGTCGGCTGAACGATGGCTGAATGTGAGCATTCGTCGGATGATGCTCCGTCGTTAAACTTCCCAAGTCTTGGTTATCTAAGATGAAGTGATTAGGATCAGTGCAGGAGGAAGAATGAAATGGCGAGTTTTCATGAATAAAGAAAGGCGATGGTTTGCCAGTGACTTGGAAGGAAATAAAAGTAGATACACACGTTGAGCACGGCGCACCAAACCCACGACCACAATTGCAGCAGTTCCCAAGGCCAAGAAAAGGAAAGATGCCATCAAAAGCAATGAGACGACTGCCATGGGTGAGCGAATGCTATATATACATACGCTGGTCTTCGGTCCTGCGCCCCTGTGTGACCGAAACGCGAGTCCATCAGCAAAACCTGATACATCTATGGGATTCTGGACAGTACTACACAGCATCCATAGACATAACAGAGCTCATAGACACCCTATGGGCTAGGGGGTAACCGCTGGAAGAGATGATCACTGTACGTTGCTGTCCAGCTCTGTCCAATATGCCGATATTTATATGAGCAGCTATGAGTATCCTGTGAGTATCTATGAGCCGCTATGTGGTCAACCAGAAAAGGACATCCAGATTCTTGTTCCTGATCATTTTCTGAATTTAGACACATTATGAAAATATTAAAACATTTATTCCAGGAGCATTCTACTGTACAGTATTCTATGTATGACTAATTCTAATACACACAATTTTCCTTACTTGTTTGTTAGTTTGACTCTGGAAGTATTTATCAATATTGGGCTTGTCCCAGGAATGAGAGAAATATGCACCTGTACACCTGTACACCAACAACAGCAACTAAGTCCAGGATAATGCCCTCCCTCAGTGCACACTCTCAGACCTCTTCCACAAAACCAATGTGTCCTTCAGACAAGCTGTGTGAGTCTTAGTAGTATAACAGAGCTTGATGAAACCTTACCAAGAGTGTTGATAGTGTCCTGAATTTCTTCATTAATTATTTGCTACACACCCATTAGTGGCCAGAAAGGGTAGAATGGTGTCAGTGTTGTCATGGTTGAGAGAAACGATGTTCAACTGTGGGAGAACCACAGGTGTGTAGTTTTGATGGGTTCTTGGCTGTTCTTGGATTGTTCTCAGCAGGGCCTACTTTGTATACATAACTAGTGAATCCTTCTGTATGTGTGCTATGGGCTCTGTGGAACACTGTCAGAATGCTGTGGGGTCTGTCAGCCACTGTTGGATGAAGGGCTTCTCTGTGAAAGCCTGGACAGAATGTGCCAATTCTCACCTTCCTGTAGTTTTATATGTGAGCTATGTATCTCTATATAAATGTCTTGTTTCTATGCCTGAGAAACAGGTTTTGCTGATGCTCCCACCAGCATCATTTAGGCTACATGCACTTTCAAGTTGTCAGAAATGCATTGTGACACCAAATTGTCTTGTTCTGCTCTCTTGTTATTGTTACTTAGCCAAGGCCAGAGCTAAAGGCCCAGGAGGGGTGAACACTGGTGAGCATTACATTGAAACTGATCAGTACAGTGTACCTGTCTTTGGTATTTTTATGTCTAGACATGACGTGAAGAGCAAGGGATCAGTGCTGAGTGGAGCAATCTCACCTCTGGCTAAAAATACACTGTTTTTGACCACATGCTTGTCTAGAATAAGGTAAATCTGATGCTGAATGGAAATAAGTTGAGAACACGAGGAAAAGATGATTGCAAGATGGCTGGGTTAACGTACATGTATACATGCTATTCCCAGCCAAGGTCGCAAGACGCGGTTACGATCCGAGAGCTGAACAGCGACCTCTGGCTGGATAGGTCATCCCTTGGTGGCCGGGGTCGCTGTAAGTGAGAAGTAAGCACTTTTCTTCGAATTACCATTTGTAGCTCGTATGTGACCCTTAAAAATGCAAGTCATGAATTCCACTATACGGAGCTACAGGAGGGAAATATTTTATCTAACCGGCTCTTGGAAGGTCGGCTTCCTAGAAAGTGTAGCCCGAGGAACGTTAACGGAAAGCACTGACATACGATTACCCCTTCGCTCGGAGGAGACCCAAGGTTCCGAGTCATAATATGGAGATCTTTCGTTGCTTACAAGTTGCTTATACTGTACCGTACTAGTTTCAGTGTTTTGAGTAGGACCTCCGTCGTGAGTGCTCTGAAGAATGGATTAGCACGCAACGCATGTAGGCATGATTGAACGCACTATGTATTACATAAGACGTTCACTCATAAGCCTACTAAGGTTGAACGTTCAACGTCAACCTTAGTAGCGTTCTGAACGTTGAGGAACAGTTTCTGAGTTTGAAGTGTTGCAACATTATGCAAAGCTTTGTCAGTGTACCACGTGACCAGTCTTCATGAGCCAAAGGAGCTTATTCAAGTTATTGATAGCCGCCCAGTAGCCGCCCAAGAATAAGAATCCTGCTCCTTATTTTGCAACATCGACGATGTCCGACTTCCCCAGTGTCGTATGTCAGTGGAGTTTGGCCGCGCGCTAAGAATTTGGCTGAATTGGCTACTCGCAACTTGTTTTCTCGACGAATTCGCAGAGCCCTATAACTCCACTGAGCACCGTGACTCGATAGTCTACGTAAGGTCCGAGTCTTGACTTGCGGAACCCGGCCGTTTCTCAATGGGACCTTGTGCCGGTTCTCCTCCTCCTCCTCCTCCCAAGTTTGGGGCCAATAATCGGTTTTAGCAAAGCACTGGCGGGTGCTAGCGGCTATTCGCTATGGGCTCATCATATTATATGGATTGGAGGAGATTTACATACCTTGTTGGTCCACACCTTCCAGTCTCAGATTTGAAACGTGGTAGATGAGAGTCATATTCCCTCTTGGAGGTCCGGCACGTTTTTCAACACCTCCCTTTCTTCAACTGCAGCGCGATTTCAGCACCTACAACAACCACCGTTTCGTGCTGGAATATTCAAGGTTTCCGAAAAATGCGTCATAAAATTATGTTTGCGATTATTATGCTTGCGATTCCTGTCTCCTTTCAGGTCGTGTTAAAAGTGACCTACAAGTATCCACCTCTCAGGCGAAGTGGAGAATTTTGTTTGTGCATGTGCCTCGAAACTATTTGAAAACAGCTATATAAGATCGGAGGTTCAAGTTGTGACAGCGGCCTTCCAGACCTTTTTCTCCACCAACTTTCAGCTGTCGAGCCTCTTCCCGAGGTCGAAATGACTCAGGTCAAAGGACTTCAGAATCATGGTAGGATATCTAGTGTTACTTATCATCGGCTTTCTCTGACAAGAATGTGACAGTCTTTAGACGCTAGTGTCCTGTCGTCGTCGGTGGGACCATGATGGTACCAGTGGAGTATGTGTTCGAAAAGCTCTCACCTCTCACTTTCACCCACGTCAGAAATTTTTGCCAGCTATTGAGCATGGTCAGCAACAATACCCTGAGTCTCTATTTTTACTCTAACTATGAACTTACTGCGATTCTAGTTTCTTTTCACGTCCGCATGCCCGCTGGCTAGCAAGTTACCGCAGATCGTCTCGTTGGGCTTTGTATGGGAAGATGTACGATTATATGCTGCCAGATTCGCAGCTGCGATGGTGAGTTTCACAATCCGGCATTCTTATGCCCTAGGAAGGTTTCGAGGTTTCACTTACTGAGATTTTTGCTCGACCCTAGAGAAGATGTTCCTTGCGCTATTGAGTAAGTCAGGGTATGTCAGGGTTCTGAAAGAAGGGAAACCCTCTGGTAGGTCCTTTGCTATCTCATCCGAGATGCCGCCACTTGCAAAAGCCAAAACCGTTGATGCGTGTGGCAAGCTGGCTCTTGTCTGGCAGGCGTTAGCGTGTCAGTCATAACGTCTAAGCGAGGAACACTCTCGTTCAAGGCACGGGCAGTCATTTATTTTGCTCATTTCTTGAGGTTTGGGCGTTTTTGTGTACTAGTGGCAGCCTTCATGACTAACGCTGTTCACTCGAGGGTCGCGTTCTACTTCGTTTTCATTTGTGGAGTCCGACGCTGCGAAGCCCG
>RCHF01001366.1:0-10435 GCA_003987895.1 Neonothopanus nambi | reverse complement strand
ATCTGCAAGAGCTCGAGTCTCAGAGACTTCAATAGTAACAAATCGTCTGTTTGTGGGAGCAACATCCAACTACTGGCGTCGCTCTATTCATTTCCCTCTCTTTGACGTCTCGGGTCGACTAAGAGACGCAAATGGTTTCTTAGACGTATGGTGATAGACCGAAGTCAGCAAAAGTGGAACCAGGAGGAACTTCAAAGGCCTCTGCATGGATTCTTGGGCCTAGGGTCGCGACTGGGTGTTTTTCAATTGTGAGTCGATGTCTCATTGGATAACGGAGGATTTACTGACCTTGCTCGTTCAAAGCTTGCTTGCAAGACCTCTATCAATATATCACTCGGACAAAACCTCGTTCCTTCATCAATTTGTCCACCTCGTCTCTGTCGCTCGACTCGTTGATCCAATTCCCTTCAAACATCCCAATATGTTCTTGAGGGCAGGTCAGGTACTTCAGCTGTAACAAGCCGCCCAGGTTGGCCGTAATATGTGCGAACCAGACGAAATGTTTTGTCAGACAAAGGGACCCAGACATCGCTTTCGAGAACCTCGCGCCGGGAATACTGATACAGGACAGAACAAGCTTGTCCTTTTGCGTTTTCTGCTATCGCTTTCGTTCTCATCTGTTCTCCGAATGTAGGCGCAACCGCAGCTCCAGAATAGCGACCACTGTCCGAAATGAAGACCTTCAAGGACCAAGGTTGATTTTGGGGCTAATAAATGTTTTTTCGCGACGCGCATGAACAAAAGTGGTGAGAATGAAGCAGCCGTCGATGCAGCTTCATGATAACAAGCTTAGCCACCATAGCAATTGGATGACTTGCTCGTACATGGACGATGCAAAAGGTGATGAAGAGACACTCGAAAACAATCGATGTTGGGCAGGCCGAGCTTGCAAGGTTTAGTTTAGCGCTCGTGACAGGGTCACATGGATAGAGCGCTAAGCTAGTACTGTAACACTTCGCCCAAGCGCCCGTGAAGCGCCCTACGAATAAACACGCCACGCTGCTACTACCTGTCCAACGTTCACTCTGTACAATTTGAATTTTACAAATTACAACGTTCCATACTCTATGCAATACATATTTTAGCCTTCTTCAACGGGATCTTCGCGTGCTTCAACAGAAATTACATCATCTTCGTCTTCTTCAAAGAAATCCAGTGCGTCTTCTTCAGCAGAATCTGGTGCTGCACCAGATAACAATATTCGCCTCATCGCTATTCCAAACTGAGCGCTGATATAATCATACGGGCGGTGCATTTGTGAGAGATCCCAATTAATCAAGTATCCCTCTCCTTTGCTGCCGATCAGTATGGTTTGAACACCGATGTTGCCGTGTGTAGTGCCCGATTTTCCGAATGCCACAGAGTGTGCTGGGTTTGTATAATCAGATAAAATCAAGTGTAGGCATGAGAAATAGATCAGCGTACCTTCTAACGCGTCTTTCATGGCATTTACCAGCTCGAAAGTCTTTGAGAAGCGTGAGATTTCACGATAAGGGTAATCGAGAAGCACCCGAGTACGAGTACTTTGGGACTGTCGTACTACCGGGCTGATGCGTTTACCAGTGACGATGTTCTTTGGTCGAGTGTGGTGATGGAGTAGGCGAAAGAGGCCAGCATACGAGGGTGTGCTCGGAGTGTCCTTAGTGTGGATGAAATTGGTATGGGACTCTTCTTCTTTGCCGATAAACGGGCTATTGACGCGCCATGTATCTCTCAGTAGAACCTCTTTCTGATTTTCGCCACCCCCGCGCGTCGTGACAGGAGATTCGACAACCTGAGATTGGTCATTGCTAGTTTTAATGGAGTCCGAATTCTCTGATGTATCAACGAGCTGTGAACAAGAGGAAAAAACGAAGATGAATATGAACGTTGGCTTCATAAGCCTAAATGCTGGTCTCAAATCACGGTGAATACGTACCATCGAGTCAATGACTTCCTTCTCAGATTTCGTGTCTACATCCATCCCGTCAAGGTGCTGCTCTTCTTGTGCTCAACAGTAGATGGTTTTTCTTGGACACCTGAGTTTATAGAGATGGCGCGTTGAACAGTGGTGGCACGGAGACAGTAAACGTGGCAGAGAAGTCGCAGGCGACGATGGTGCCAATTACTTGCCAGTGGAAGTTTTTCGCGTTATTTTCCTGAGTTTTGTAAATGTTTTCGTATTCAGAGGCCAGAGTAGTGTAGCCAGGGTGCGTCAAACAAATGGAATGGAGTGTACACGGCCGAAACCAAGTCGAGGAGAGTCGAGGAGCTCAGAGAGAAGTTAGAAGCTGGGCCCTGGCCCGTGCGCTGACACGTGACGGGCTCATGCGAACCGGACATTTGCGGGCTGCCAAATCCAGTTTGCATTGGGCAGCTTTGACATCTTCAAATGTGACTTGCTCTTATTAGAACTGTCTGAACCAACCTATAGTTATGCTCCATTAACTTGTGGCGCTATGATATCTAATATACTCCTCTCAACCAGAGCCTATTCCATACATTCTCACCTTCAAGACATCCAGCGATTCGAGTATTCAACAACTCGCTATCAGTATCTATTATCGCAGTGGTCAGTGATGAAATGCTGCGGTGAGTAGTGGGACACCTGAGTCGAACTGGGCGTGATATCAGATGGATAAGGTGTTAAACCACTCAAAGACCACTTCACGAGGCAAGATGCGAGTTTACGCTGCCTTACTCGCAGATTCGCCGAGCGCCTTTGAAGTATACTTCCAATTCAGTGCCAATTTCTTGTCTTCCCGACAATTTCCTGCTTGAGTTGGACGATTGGTCGGTTACCATGCGGGTGAAGGACCCTGGTAACGAGGTTGACATGTATTTGCGTCGCAAAAAGTAGCTTTTTATGGAAATTTTCGCCCTCTACTCACAAATGCTGGACCGAATTGCTTGTCTGCCTCCAACGTTGACCTCGCGTATAAAAATGTTGCGCTTCTCCGCCATAGGCCCCATCATTCGACACCCAGTCATCCAGTCTCTCATTGACTTCAGTTTTCTCCAAAATTTCACCAATGTCTTCAGTCGTCGTACTCTCTTCAACTTCAAGTGAAGCATCTTCTAGCTCTTCTGCTCCTGTCATGCCACCAATGGTGCTCACTCACGATCACCGAACCTCATCTACTGAGCTGCCTATCAATCCTACCGACCAATTCTTTGGATATACACTCTCCACGTCCCCGACTAGAGAGAGTCGTCACGACCGCCGTCTGTCTTCGGACTCGGACATTGAACCACCATCATACGTCGAGCCTCCTGCGTACGAGCTACACCAGAGAGAGCCTATCACGCTTGCAATGTACCTCTTCAAGTTCGGCTTCTGTATGTTCTTTTTTCTCCTCCACACTTCATTCTGATAACTGACCAGCATTCCCTTCCTCGCAGTGTTTCCTCCATTCTGGATCATGGGAGCCTTCATTCTATTATCACCACTCCGAGCTCCAGATGCCGAATCATCATCACTACCCTCTTCATGGCTTCCTGAAAAGACGGAAGCTGAACGCCAACACATCATCATCCAGCTACGGAAAACGGAAGTGAAGTGGGCACGGAGATGTCTCATTGCTTTCCTCGCACTTGTTGTAGCCGCTACTGCTGGAGTTGCTGCGTGGGCTGTACTCCGAGCGTGACTCTGTCTGGTTACAGAAGATCTCGAGCTCGAACTCCTCATTCCTTCCCCCATCCATTCTACTCTCGCATGGGCTACCTCACGTCCTTTGCAACGATTACGACTTTGGGTCTCACCTGCGCATACCACTCAAAATTCCTTGTATCGACTAGATATATTGTATCATTATTTCCTTTCTTTTTTTGTGTACAATCATATAACGTGACTGCCGACGCTTCACATGTTCCTCTGTTTTTGTGCGCGATAAGCTTGAACGACAGCAAGGTATATAAATTTTTATGGTGTTGAATACTATTCGTACAGTGTCAATGAGGCCAATATCCAATCAATACACGAGAGTTATTATGGAGCGAGAACGAAACAAACGATGAATGAAGCAACACAGAAACTGAATAAGGATGGGTAATGCAAAAATCCACGACTAGTAAATGGATTTGACCTGTGTCCAGGACTCGGATGGTAGGAGAGGAAGATAGAGAAACTCGTGAGGAGGGTGAGAGAGTAATCTTGTGTACTGAGAAAAAAAACAAGATAAATATGTGCACCAGAGAAAAACACCTTCCAGCGGTGCCGAATACCCAGAACAAATGGGAAAAAGAAAGTACAATGGTCAATCTTCACCCAATCCTCATCCTCTTCTATCTACATCGCGGGGAAAATCTTGTTCAATGCCAAGCACAGCGCCGGATACATCGTCCGGTCTGCTATATTTGACGCATAGTATCTCTGAACACGGTAGGCGAAGAATCAATCGGTGGCTAAGTTGCCGAGGGATTTAGGTTGACTGGATGAAGACGGAACGTCCGCCCATGGGGAAGAACCTTCTAACCAGTCATTCGGAGTTGGTGGAACGACGGAAGGCGATGGAGAAGACGAAGATGCAGGAGAGGATGTAGGTGAAGGCGAAGATGACGGTAATGGTGACAGCGATTCAGAAGGTAAGGATGACTCTGACTCTGACTCCGACTCCGCAAACGTAGTCACAGTCGGCAGCGGGGTCTTCTCAGAATCCGTCATATCAGGGGAATTAGGAAGAGGAAGCCTCTCTGGTCTAGCCTCGGGCGCAAATTCTTCCTCCAAACCAGACTCAGAGGATATCGCCACGTCAGCCTGTGCGTGAGTATCCGGTGGCACAGACGTAACAGAGTTGGTACGCGAGTGTGGAGGGGTGGGTGAGGCAGGTGGTGACTTCATGGCAACCTGTGAAGATGACCGTGAGCGTGAGCGTGAAATGCTCGGTGCAATCGCCATTTCTGTTGGACTGCCGCTCGCCGAAATTGATCCTCGTAAGACTTCGACCTCCCCTTCGACGAGACGAAGAGCATTCTTCAACGCCTCCTTTTGTTGTCGAGCTTCCTTCAGCTCTTCCTCCGTCTCCGCCCGCCTGATACGTTCAGATGCCACCATTTTATTTGCCTGAAATATGATAACGGTAAGAAGACTTGACTTGACGGCACATACACGGAGGAAGGACACGTACCTCTTCAAACAAAGCCTGTGACAAGGATTCCAATTCTGCCTCTAGTGCAGTCTTCTCCCGCATTACTGCCTTCCGCGCTTCACGCTCCTTTTCCAGCTCCGCCGTGAGTTCTTCGAGCTCCTTCGTATGCTGAGGTAGAGAAGGTACTGAGGCCGAACTCAAATGATGAGGAGCAGTGCTCGCGATTTTCGGTGAAGTCTGAGGGTTGGTAGGAGTCTCCGGACGGCTTGGTGCTCGTGAGTTCGAATTCGAACTTGAGCTATTAAATCGAAACCTGAAGAATCGGGAGTCTTGAGGTGGTGCGGGAGTACTTGGAACTGTACTAGGCGGCGAAGAGGTTGTAACGGGGCTCGCGATATTGTCTGAAGCAGGGGGAATGTCCACGCTGGCTGGACGACTATTAGGACGTGCGTGCGCCTGATTTTCTCCTTCCCGTGCACTCCATCTGCGCCAGCCCACATCTTTCGGATTTCCTGACTTCAACGCTTCCTCAAGCATCTCGTTATTGGAAATGACGAGCTGTAGGTTCGATTTTGCGACATTTAGCTGGACCTCTAGATCCGCCTGAACTTTGTACGCCTCGCTCAAAAGTATGGACTGCACGGGGATGTGAAATTAGACCAATATGAATTTGACGAAACTTCGACATACCAACTCGCTGACTCTAGTGATGACCATGTTCAAAGCCATCCTGAGATCATCTTCCTGCCCGTGCATATGCACACGTCTCGCATCATGAAGCTCTTCTTCAATCTTCAGAAATATCTGATTCGAGGAAGACTGCTGCTTCTGCTGCGTTGCATTCAAGCTATCTATTCGTTTCGGCAGACCATTATTCTGAAAAGTTGAAGGAAAATGAAGCATTTACTGCCAGATATTTAGGCCAGAGACCCAATTCCGCAGAAAGAGAAAGAAAAACAAAGTATACAGAGAAATTCAAGTCAGAAAGCTAATTATTCTTATTGCACGCCGTTTCCGCAGGTTAATTGTTTGGCTGTGTGTGGCTAAACCTTCCAAGGCCCGAGTCGTCCCGCCAATTTTCTATTCCTCTCCTCTCACTCCAATGTCAAAGACAATGGCGATGAGGACAGCATTCTCTAACGCTTTTCGGCGGCAACCAGCGCTCATATCGAGGCGCCGCATGTCCAACTGGAACCGCCCCGCTCCTCCCCCTCTTCCTCGAGATCAACAAATCGAGTTCGAAAACCTCCAGCGCGCAGCTCAAACTCCATTAGCTGGCTCCACTTTGCCCAGTACGAGTGCTCAAAATGCCGAGGCAGAACTAGCTATTCATCCTGATGCTCGTAAACCAGTCGAACCTGATTTCGAGGGAGACATAAATCCGAGAACAGGAGAGCAGGGCGGGCCTAAACGTGAGCCGGTGGGCCGGTGGGGTGAGGACCCTGGAGGTGATTGGAGCTTCAAGGGACGGGTGTCAGATTTTTGAAGAGGTCGTCTGGATCGCCTTTGGTGGATTCGCTTGGGAAAGATGCAGATATTGTATCGTATTTTATCATTTCTGTTGGTGTATCCCTTTGCTGATTCTGAGTCAGCTGTACTTATTGTATTTGGAAGAATTCGCTGATAAGATAAATTCACATCCTGGAATCGTTAACGTATCACGATTAACTTTTCACCGGGACCGTATATCCATCTCACGAAATGTATCTATCTGAGTCTTTCGGTTACCGGTATGTATCAACTGCACTTTCTCCCGATTGTCTTAGCCACGCATCACTCCCCTCCTTATGGCCATTTTTTCCGTCATCTGCCACTGCTACGTTGCAATTGAGCACATCCCACTTTGTGAGCGAATTGGAGTCTTCGGATTCACGACACGATTCTCCCAGTTACATCTCAGACGAGAATTACCCAGCACGCGGTGCAGTGTTTTCATGGTTCCACTCACGGTGTCTTCCTTTTTGGTTGAGAGACTGGAGCCAATGTGAAAGGCGCTCGTTAGGGCATCGCTGACACGCACCACAAGAAATGGCGCTGGCTCCTGAGCTTTTTCCTACCATGAACAGCGTACCGTTGCATCATGACCTCATAGGAAGCACTCCCTCAAAGCTGTTTCTTTGATCCTCACCCGAGGAATCGCCAGCGGTGCACCTTACTTTCAAAGCATTCAGTTCTCTTCGATCGTCCCTGGGCTCTAGGAACCTCACACGCATCGCACAGCTGTCCTCACGCTTCTACCCACACATCCCTTTCCCGATCTACCGGTCCCCACCGGCTTTTATCAGATCTATCGAGCCCTCAAAATTAAAAAGACAATTCATTCCAATTCTACGTGCCTTTGTTCCTCTCTACAAGACGCACGCACTTGCTCTCCCTAGGTCCTAAATTCTCGACTCTAGCCTGCTCTCGAGCTCTCCGAGTCATCCTCATCATGCCCAAATTCGCCAGTGTTCACGAGAGACCTAAACACGAAAGCTCAGATGGCACCGAAAAGCTCATCTTCACCGCCAATAGCGTCCGCAACACCACTCTAGCCAATGATAACGATCAGTTTTACTATGAAGTCGTTACGCGGTTTTGGCATCCCAATACGACCAAGATTAATATCCTCGAGCCTGATACGCAGATTTTGCGTCCTGTCGCAGAGATCGAGAAGGTTATTCCTGGAAGGTTTCGTGTTAGGTTTTTGAGTAGCAACGTTCCTGGTGCCCAGCTTGGGGAATGGATATCGGATATCGATTTCCTTAAACCAGACCCAAATCATGTGTACGTGGACGGTGTCCTTCCTTGTGTCTTTGCTGCAAGACTCATTTATTTGTAGGGGAGGAACGTTTGAGCATGACGGTGTTGAATACCGCTGGAAGACACACAACCGAAGGCTTCAGGTAAGTCGTCCCGAATAGATTTTTGTCTGCTTCCTTACGAAACTTGGCTAGCTGGTACGAACCGACGACCCGACGAAAACGCCCATAGTGGTGTACCACGCACACAGGAGATACTTCCTCATGCTCCGGATGTCCCGACACGCATCGTGGAATGTCAAGCCCGAAGCACTGGGATTCCTCGATCGACTCCTTGGTAAGCCATTCATAGTTATTTTTGTCCGTGTCGGAGCTTTGTAGCTGAGTATTTCTTTGCGTGTAGTGAGCTATATTTTAGTTGAGCGACGCCGTCGGATTGCACGCGAGTTGGTGGATAGGATTGTATGAGCTTGTGAGAAGTTCATAAGTCGGATTCAAGGTCATGAGATTGTACATAGTTCTTAATTAGATACGTTCTTTTTTTACCTGGTCAATTTCGTTTGGGCTATACACGCTTCATAGACAGCAGTGGTTGTGGTATATAGTGTAACTGGCAAGCTGGAAGATCTCAATGCTGCAATAAAATATCCAGAGGACTTATGTATCACTTTATATAACTATTTCATCAGCTGAACGCTTTTTCCTGAGCAACTTAAAGCTTCACACGATAGGATGCAGAAAGTGTTCGTAGTAATCTCATTAAATGATTGTACACAAAAAGAGAAAGGAAATAATGATACAGTATATCTAGTCGATACAAGGAATTTTGAGTGGTATGCGCGGGTGAGACCCAAAGTCGTAATCGTTGCAAAAGACGCGAGGTAGCCCATGTGGGGGTAAAATGGATGGGGGAAGGAATGAGAAGTTCGAGCTCGAGATCTTCTGTAACCAGACAGAGTCACGCTCGGAGAACAGCCCAGGCGGCAACTCCAGCAGTAACCGCTACAACAACAAGTGCAAGGAAAGCGATGAGACATCTCCGTGCCCACTTCACCTCCGTTTCCCGTAGCTGGGTGATGATGTGTTGCCGTTCAGCTTCTGTCTTTTCAGGAAGCCATGAAGAGGGTAGTGATGATGATTCGGCATCTGGAGCTCGGAGTGGTGATAATAGAATGAAGGCTCCCATGATCCAGAATGGAGGAAACACTGCGAGGAGGGGAATGTTGGTCAGTTATCGGAATGAAGTGTCGAGAAGAAAAAAGAACATACAGAAGCCGAACTTGAAGAGGTACATAGCAAGTGTGATAGGCTCTCTCTGGTGTAGCTCGTACGCAGGAGGCTCGACGTATGATGGTGGTTCAATGTCCGAGTCCGAAGACAGACGGCGGTCGTGACGACTCTCTCTAGTCGGGGACATGGAGAGTGTATATCCAAAGAATTGGTCGGTAGGATTGATAGGCAGCTCAGTAGATGAGGTTGGGTGATCGTGAGTAAGCGCCATTGGTGGCATGACAGGAGCAGAAGAGCTAGAAGATGCTTCACTGGAAGTTGAAGAGAGTACGACGACTGAAGACATTGGTAAAATCTTTGAGTAAACTGAAGTCAATGAGAGACTGGATGACTGGGCGTCGAATGATGGGGCCCATGGCGAAGAGGCGAGAGATTTATATACGCGAGGTCAACGTCGGTGGGAGACAAGCAATTCGGTCCAGCGTTTGTGGGTAGAAAGCAAAAATTACCATAAATGGCAATTTTGTGTGGAATAAATCGTCCACAACACCGTTGCTATGGCCCTCTAACCGACCAATCCAGGACCAATCGTCCTACTGACCTGCGAAAGGTGTTATTAGATTGGTATATGCGACTAGCCCAAGACAAAATATCAACTGGGTATTTGCTTAGAATTATACCGCCGCCTTGTGCTCAGCAGAAGCCCAGCTCGCGGCGACCGCCCTAGTTCGACTTATGATCATTACCTTGGCCGGCGAGCAGCTTTAAAAATTGGTGTACTTCACGCTCAAATACACGCATTGACCAAGTTGCAACGCCTATAAGACTGCAAGGCGGTTTTTCTAGCATACCACACAGCGGACGAGTCACGGTGAGCTGCTAACTGTTCAGGTGAAGTAGGCTTCACGGTGCGAATGCGTGCCATTCTTCGCTCATAAGCATTGGCTTTACATGGACAAGCTTCGCCGTGCTTCTTGAAAGGCCAAATACGTGAATGACTGGATCAATAGTAGAAGCTGAAATGCTCAATGCTAGCTTGGAGAGCTTTCTTAGAGCTGCCCAGAAGTTGCAACCCGCGCCAAGCTTACCTCCACTGTTCAGCGGCGAGGAGAGAGGCGAGTCTATTCCGATTCGAAGAATACGGTGGAAACAACGAATTTGAGAAGGCAATGCTTGACTCAGGCTTGAAGCATCCCGTACAGCTACCAGTCCATTAGCGTATCTCGAGTCCACTTCGACCTGGAACTCAGGCTTAACGGTAATACCAGCGCGTGTCATGTAAGACAGGGAGCTCAGACGAGGACGGAGAGTGGAAGATGGCGATAGTGCAAATACATGATCATTCAAAATGACACTGTACGTTACACGATCAAAAGTCGAAATTTTAGCAAGTAGGGT
>RCHF01001364.1:0-27932 GCA_003987895.1 Neonothopanus nambi | reverse complement strand
ACTGTGTTCTTGGATGCCGTGCCTCTGTTGACGAAATCAAACACGAATTTTGTAGGAGACTATGAGATGCTTGCTGGCAATTTGGCATCGATCGGTGTTGGAGGAATCGTTGCCACTGTCACGTCGTATATCGTGAGTATCTTTGACTGGCTTTTACAGCGCAAGTTTACGCAACCTCATCTCTTTAGTGGCCGGACAATTTCGACTTTGAGGCTACGAGAGCAATCAACAGACCAATTGTGGAAAAAAGGGCAGAAATTCATAATGAAGTTCCTGACGAAACTGAAAAGAAGGAAAGAAAGAGCGAGGAAGCAGTATCGCCATCCGTAGCTGGATCTTATGATCTTTCCGAGGAGGAAGATGAATTAGACCCGGCAGCGCTGAACAAGGCTTTCAGATTCGCGGCGTGGTCTTCGTTAGCTTTGGTAAGCTTCCCTGGCTGCGATTTGACTTCATTTTTGTTGAAGAAGCGACTTGTCTAGCTACTGGTGCTCATTATCCTCATCCCCCTACCGCTATTCTTTGCGCAGACGATATACGGCGTGAAAGGGCTGTCGGCGTGGGTAGTCATTGGGATCATTTGGACGTTTACTTCTGCGTTCTCGGTGGTTCTATACCCCCTTTATGAAAGTAGGGAAGCTTTGGGTCAGATTTCTAGAGGAATCATTAAGGTCTGTCCTCATCTTGTATCTCAAGGCCTTGTTCTAAGTTAGGCTACAGGACATATTTACGAGGGGAAGCGGAAAATACGTACCGCCTAGCACCGTTGCTGCATAGGCATGACTATGTCTATTATAAATGATAGATTTGTAACGAATGCATATTTGGATGACCATACAAGGAATTCGGAATTTCGGAGACTGTCCGCGGAACCGAGCGGCACGTCGGTCAAAGCTGGTAATCAAGAAAGGCAAGCTCCCACGATAACGGACCTGGGGTATCATACTTGTGTTTTTGTAGAGGGATACCTGTCCAAAAATTTTATGAAAGTGGGAACGAGTTCACCGTGAAAATCGCTTGAAGAATGGGCTACATACATACAATATGCCTTGCGAGCGAACTAATTGACTGATCAGCGACATTTATCGACAGCACGTTGAAAGCACCTGGTACTGTCAATGTCGATCGCGCTAGAATTTTCTCTTCGTTTTTACAGGAACTAGTCTTTTCTCCTTCTACCACTACTATCTCGCCATGACCTTCAGTGTCCTCAGAGCATTACATTCCATCATTGGCGATGCTCTCGACGATATTGAGCGTATATATGCGGAGGCGGGAGCTTCGGGGCCGACCTCACCAACTTCGAGAACATCAACGCCGGGTACATCTTCAACAATACCGTCATCGCCTTGCCCGACGAGCAAAGCATCAAACCTCATCTTTGGACATGGTTATGCCTCACCGCCGCCATCGCCATCGATAACCAGCTTTACTCAGTCATCCACATTTCTTTCTCGTCCGACGACGCCGACTTCACCAACCTCGCCATCATCCAACTCCGGTTCCGTTGAATTCCCTTCGCTGGACATTCCATACGACCCAAATTCTCCCTCAGAGATGATGGCATCCCATCCGGTGGTTACTTCTGCGATAAATAGAATAGTGGCGGCGGCTGGGCAGATAACTGCAACGGTGCAGATACCATTTCTAACATTATGCGACGCCGGCATGGGGGTAAGCTGCAAATCGTTCCTGCCTGGCTTCTTTTCTTTTCTTTTTCAGGGTCTGCGATCAACCTCTTCGTTCATGCTTGACGTGCCGTATGGCTAGGTTGACCACCGGAGTTCTTGCAATGCTTCCCCTGATCATCTCATTTCTCTTAAAACCTCTCCCTGTATTCGAACTGACACTTTTTTCTTACAGTACCACCTTCCTTCATGTCTTAGACTCCTCGAAGCCACCCATACAGTCGAAATACTACGAGAAGCGGGCCCGAATGGGCTTCACGTAAAAGTGATCGCAGAGAAGAACGGTGTCGACAGGAACAAGCTTGGTACGTACTCGTCTGTTCCTAACGGTCACGAGTACCTAAATTTTCACTGCGCGCTTATTTTCACGGTTTCGCAGCGCATATACTTCGATTATTGGCGTCACATCATATTCTTCGTGAAGTCAGTCCGGATGTGTTTGCCAACAATCGAATCTCGTCTATCCTCGATACTGGAAAGCCGTTTGAGGAACTGAAGCGGAGGTGTGTAGTCAAAAGTCACGCGTATCTCTTTCTAAATCTCATTTGCGACCAGTCCTGAAACTAAGTATCAAGACACTAATGGCATAGCGGCTTTCTTCGGGATGTGGTAGGCCACTCTTTTCTCTATATCGGGTTCTTTTTGCTGCTTGCTGACCTGCGGGCTCCAATGATTAGCACTGACGAATTGTTCAAAGCCTCTGGATATCTCACTGAAGCGTACTTCCTTTCACCTCAACGACACAAGAACGGTCGAGAGCCTACGCGCGCGCCATTCAACTACGCGTTTGGCTGTGAAGGTACAGTTTTCTTTGAGTGGCTTGAAGGAGAGGGTATAGAAGGCGAGCATGTTAATGGTCCTGGAAGAGAAGCGGGATTGGTACCTGGTGTCATTCCGACAACGACCACGATTCCGACCTCCGTGCATAGACGCAAGGAATCTTTAGGTACGAAGATAGACATAAGAGACACAAGACATATTTCTAAAGAGGTTGCCGGAGTAAAACCCAATGCTCCTTCGGGGCCTCAAGATGCTATCCCACCGGCCAACTCGAACAGGTTCAGGCTGGAGAGATTCGGCAAGGCGATGACGGGCACAGAATCATGGGAGGTTCCCGGCGCCGTTTTAAACGGTATTGTAATTTTCTGCTAATAAGTTCGTGATTTTAATCTCTACCTCAGGTTTCGATTGGCAATCCCTACCGAAGGGAAGCGTTGTGGTAGATGTCGGAGGGGGTATAGGCTCCACGAGCATGCTCCTCGCCCACGCTTTCTCCTGTCCGGACGGGTCGAATGAAGACGATGTTCTTGGCCTTAAGTTCATTATCCAAGATCGTGAGGTCGTCGTTGACATGGGGGAAAAGGCCTGGAGAGCGAAATGTCCGGAGTTGCTAGACTCGGGTATTGCACAGTTTCAAGGTTGGTTCATCTTAATCGGGTCTTCAGTTCAGCACGTCTCATATTTCCTTTCCTCATGTTATAGTACATGACTTTTTCACTCCTCAACCAATCAAGAACGCTGCAGTGTTTTTGCTACGCGTAGTTCTGCATGACTGGCCTGATGCGTTTGCACAACGGATTCTTCTGCGACTTAGGGAAGCTGCGAAAGAGGATACGAAGCTCCTTATTGCGGATTTTGTTCTTCCGCTCGCTTGTGCGGATGATTTTGGTGCTTCCAAGAATACCGCCGAAGATGGGGTTGATATTCGAAATATACAAGGGGCTGAAAAGATGCTTGCCCCTGCGCCTCTACTAGCGAACTTGGGGAAGGCGAGCGCAAATGTATACTGGATGGATATGACGGTCGGTGTTTTTATTTTCAAGTTCGTTTGTCGACATATGTTCAGAGAATTGATTGTAGATGCAAGTGATGTTTAACGGTCAAGAGCGTACACTTCGCGAAATCGTCTCACTTGCACATTCTGCGGGATGGAGAGTGACGAAGGTGACGAAAGCACCTGGATCATTATTCGGCCACATTACCGCTGTTCCGGCGGAGATCCCAATCCAACGACGTGCCAGGTCAGGAAGCGGCTCTGCGTTCTTAGATGTACCGAAATCAGCTACCTATGCGGGCGGTATACACGATCCTCATGACGAAGCGTTTGAGATCAGAGAGATGGATCGGGCGAGATCACGATGTGGAACGCCGACGTTTGGCTCAAGGACGGACTTGCCTTCTTTCGAAGAAGCGAGAGCAAGGTTTGGGGGAGGTTACTTGCGAGGTACCACTAGACGTGTTGGGACTAGCACATATCGGCCCGGCTTGAAACCATCGTCGAATGCAGTACCTATAGTCGCAGTACCTAAGAAGAAAAGACCTTCTCCGCTCGCTGTACCTCCGTCGCCTTCTCCTTTGTCACCAAGGAGCGTTGCTGCGTCTCCTCGTCCTCTGGTACAACCTCCGCAGTCGCCTATCAAGCTTCGGAAGTCGCATTCACAGCTTTCTCAGCTATACCGTTCGGCTCAGCAGCTTCCCCCGTCTCCTACACCCGGCAGTCGTCAACCGCCTTCTTCGCCATTGGCCCCTCGGACTACGGCAGCTCGTAGCCTGAGTAGGCGCTCCTCATTCGCAAACCTCACCCATCACTCAAGCCTTTCGCAAGATCTTCACCCGCCTCCGCTGCCCATTCCAACTTCCCTTACCCAGGCTCATCAGAGCTCTGTCTCTCCTGCTCCGTCTATTACCAATTCCAGCAACAAACCCCAGTCACCTCCCTCCACATCCTCTCCTCTCACACCTCGTCTCCCTCGCAGGCAATCTTCAGCCCATCTTACACCTAGTGCAATACCGATACCGAGGAAACGGTCTGAAAGCATCATCGCTTTTCAGGGTGGGTTGGGAGGGAGGGGAAACACGCTTATGCGTACTCTTGAGCTTAGTGGATTGGGTTCGAGGAGTCCTGTTGCTCCGAGCAGGGCGCTTGATTTTGGTGGGAGAGTGGAAGCTGGAGAAGGGGAAGGTTCGATCGTTCCTCCAGGATCGGTCTTAGCTGCTGCTGCGCATATTGAAAGGAGTGTGTCGCAGTCTCAGTCAAGGTCGCAAACGCCTGGACAATGATCCCTTGTGCGAGTTTGTGTTTTATTCCACTTTTCCTGGGCTTATAGTTGTTTGTTTTCTGGGCGCTGTTCTATCTGGTTATACTTTTACGTTTATTCTATTATTTATTATTCGCCCTTCCGTGTTTCCGCCTTCACTTCAAATTGGCTTAAAGTATAGCATATACGATATAAGTGACATTTAGATCCTGAAAGTCGGTAGCTACAACTTGTAGAGTAGCTAGCCTAGACAGAATCAGCCCAGGACACGCTGGTGTTCTCTAGCAATGCTTTCTGAAGATGAGGCGGCTAATGCAAAACCAAGTCAGCATTGTACACAGACAAAGCAAATATGAAAATACTAACTATGTGGGAGAAGAGACAGCCTGGTTTCTCCTTCAGCATGGTAGCGGTGCCGACGCTTAATTCATGATTCAGAGTTCCGCGAGGAAAAGCCGTCTCGACTTCCTTAACGGATTTTCGGTCCAAAATGAGCTCCAAGACACCTGGACCGAGGGCGGTATAACCCGCCACGTCGAAAATCGCGGACAGCTGCATCAGAGTACCCGCCGCAGAATGCAGTCCCCTTTCGTAAGCGCTAGTGTGCTGCACGATGGATTGGGCGACGTCTCCCACTTGGACAGGATCCAAAGAGGGATACTCAGCGCGCAGGTGTTCATACGCCATAATCCCACCGTGGAGCTCGAAAGTCATAGCGTGAGCAGGATGCGAGGTTATTTCCTCGTGTAAGCTGAGACCTAGATCGTGCAGGATACAAGTGAGATAAATTCTCCTGACAAGTTCCTCGCGAGTGATTTGAGGTACGCCGGGAGTGTTGGATGGGAAACCGCTTTCGAGGATGAGGAGAGAGTAGTAATAGCAACGCAAGGAGTGGTCACTAAGAGCACGAGATGATACTCTCCATAAGTTTGAGAGTTGCGGTGTACTTGGCTTCAATGTCGACATTGCCAGTGCGCAATCTATCGAAAGGGACGTATATCGATTGGAATTTGGCTCGGGAGAGTAACTCTGCGATATTGCTGGGAACAAATGCGTCGAAGGTTTGTGGGGTAGACATGTTGAGATTTTGGCTTTGAGTAGTAACTTGTGAATAGACAGCAAAAGTCAGAGGTCCTTTTATACGCAAGAGCTCTGGGTCCAATCTTGGATTCGCAAAAGTAGACGTTGACTAACATTGAGCGCTATTGAGCGAAGCTCCGTCCAAGTCCGGTTCGAACTGTATTGCAATCGACGAAGGTCCTGTATTCTTGGCATAAATTACATGAACTTTCCACTGTTCTCATACCTCGTTTGATCATCCGACTCGGAGAGTTTGCCTTGCTTTGAAAGAATTGAATAGCCGCTGACTGTCGGCTGACTGCAGGCTGACTGAGAGCAGCTAAACGTGGCGCAACTGTCAATTATTTCAGACCATATTAAACCAATGGCGCAATTGTGAAATACCTGAAAGCTCGTGCCAGGGGCCTGAGGCGGCAATGCGGAGGTGACGGTGAGGAGCAGGTGAGTCCAAAAAGTGCCCGAAGAGAACGTTTCTCACGCTGCAAGCGCCCACTTGGCGCCTTACGCTCATGTTGTACACTGCTATCAAGGTAAGTACCCCTTTTCAATCTTCCTCACAATTTCACAATTCGCTTCAAAATTCGCCTTTTCAGG
This sequence comes from Neonothopanus nambi, assembly GCA_003987895.1. Lineage (NCBI taxonomy): Eukaryota > Fungi > Basidiomycota > Agaricomycetes > Agaricales > Omphalotaceae > Neonothopanus > Neonothopanus nambi. Next base: position 21,532 of record RCHF01001364.1, on the reverse strand, counting down.
ATGACGAGATGGTCCCATCTCGCTATGGTCGGCGATGAGTGATGCCACACGAAAGGACTTCGTTCCTGAACCTCAAACTAAGAAAGATATCCGTTCAACGTGCCGTTCTTATATCGACATTCATGGTGATCTCGAAAGTGCACTCTTGGGCATTGAAGCTGAAGGCGAGAATACGCTCCGTGAGCATGATCCCGATTATATGTTTCTGGGTGATATCTTCACAATTCCACTGCAGGGGATTCCTCCGCCAACGAATGTGGAGCATGGCACTCTTAAGGTCACCAACATCACTGCCATACTATCTCATGTTTTAATCCCTATGGAATGCCTGAGGAAATTACGTTTAAGCGTGGTTGTTTCAACGTCACTCAGGTCCCAGCGACTGTTGGTCCTTGGACAGAGCGAGTATTGCAGCGGTAGCCAGCGAGACATGTGGAGGATTTCGAGATTCGTCCGTCAGTCGTTGAAGAAAGACGCAAAGAGCATGTTTTAGCCTCTTCATTATATAAAATGAGAACAAAGAAATAATAACGCGACGCGGACGCACGTCAGTAATTCTAGCACGTGATGGGCACGTGATTGTGGCGCTCGAGTCTCGACGCTCGTTCTGAGATCTGAGATGCTTTTTACTTCTTGAATTTCTTATCCTCGCGCGCGTTCATGATACTCCAATATGTCAGTCTTGCTCCTCCCGAGATCTATCGTTAGTGCCTTTTAACTGCTTTTGCCCTGCGCTATGTAATGGCAAATTAATGGTCATGTGTCATGTTCCTTGGCATTGAATTCGACGTTCGTGCTACGTGAACTGCCTCAGGAGAGATGGGAGATGGCTACATATAGCCTTTGGGAGAACCGCTTTAACTGTTATTACCACGCTTGACAGTGTTAATGAAAGATAACGGGTTTCCTCTCGGACACTGGACTCAACCATGTGGTGAGTCAACAGCTTTTCTTGCTGGATTGGTCAAGAACTGATTATGTATTGAATTGTAGCTGGATGTCGGGCAGGATGATTTCGCAGTCAGGAGAAAGTTTCAATTGAGATCTACAACCCACCTCGAATCAGCATCGTGATGCGCTCCTGGGTTCTACATTCACCTTACGGCAAGCTCTACAGCTCTGCGGCGCACGCTCAGCTGTCTCTTGACTTGGAGCTGTCCTGAAATGACTCCAAAGCACAGCAATCGGTCCCGACAAAGCTCCGGAGAATTACTCAGACTGAGAGCATACACATAGTAAATATTTAAGAAACCGCAGGTGAGAGATAAGGAGCTTATAATGCTTTCCCCCCGCCTTCTCATCTTAATTTGCCCCACTAAAGAGTTCAAGATCTAGCGCACGCTCATCTGCGGGTGTGATCAAGTGGAACCCATTCGAGCCATATAATGCGTACGTTGTCTGTTTTCATAAATTCATTCAAGGTTTAGAACTGAACGGTCTACAGTCTGGTTCTTTCCCAGAGTCGCCGTGTTCTTCGCTTTTTTACTTTTTATATCGCAGCACGCCCTTGCTTCTACGGATTTCCAACAATGCTTGTTAAGTCTACGAAACGGGACCTACGGCAATGATACTAGTGCTGGAGGCACCGACAATTCGGGCAATCCGGTGAATGCTGCAGACGCCACTGCTATCAAATACTTTGTTTGTGTTGAGAGATGCGGCGGAGGATCTGAGCCATTTAGCTGGAGCCAGTTCTCAAACCAATTCAGCGCCTGGCTATTACCATGGCTAGCATTACTGTCTCAGCTTCCATTCGGCGCGAACGACAAGCTCGATAACCTGCTTGCCGTGATTCTCACTATCGGTTCACCGACACTGGCTGCGTACTCGGTCGCTTTGACTGCGCTAAACGGACGCTGGATTGCACGGCTTTTCTCTAACTCATCTTATCCCAACACTCGTGTTGCGGTCCGCGTATTGAGTAGTCTGCAACAAGTGCCTGTTCAAGTAAACACAGAAGGATCCTTTCTCGCATCACTGATTGTCCTACCCCAGAATGATGAATGGTGGAGCGATTTACTAGCTTGGCTCAATTACACCCATACCTGGTCGGTTTCGGCCGCGACCTCTATCGCATGGGTTCTTATTGCCTACATCTTCACCGTCATCGATTCTTTCACTGCAGATATTGCACAGTCAGTTGAGGTGAACGGTCAAGCGGTGGGCTCGCTTTGGGTTTGGCTTCTTCCCATCGTCATTGCCTGGCTTCAAATATCTCCGAAATGTGATTCCACGCGTGTACAGGAAGCAGTCCGCCGTGCTAACGAAGTAGCATACGACGCTCTACCTGACGAACCTGTCCGTGCAGTCCGTGCATCTTCTCTGAACGACCTTCGTGCAGTTTATCTACGGGAAGACGATGATCCTTTATATTCCGACGAGCAGTGTTCCACTCCAGTTTACAATTACTCTCGGCTTTTCTCCTGGACCGCGGTTGTGGAGGAAATACATTTACGCTTTCAGGAAGCTACACGGCGCAGCCGACTATTCCAACCCGTCGATACCAACTGGGAGTGGGTCCATGGTGATCGTAACACCAAAGTCAAGCCGGAGAATCGTGAGGGGACATCTGTCCAAGTAGTCGCGTATTGTACGAATTATTTGATTCAGAGGAACAGTCGCTGGGGATCGGATGTGTGGAATAGGATTGTCATAGCATCTCTATTTGGACTTTTCTTGAATTGGGGTTCAGTGGGTTCAGCCATATTAGTGGTCTGGATGACACCAACAAAGGGTACGTTTTGTCCCTTGTGAAGTCGTTGTCTCTCCTTATTCATGCCTATCTGTAGGTCTTGGGTGTCGTTCGGGCGCGTATATCATATATGCAACACTATCTACCATCGTTTGGGCACTTCTTCTAACGTCCAGCATTCTTTCTCACTACTCCACCTTCGACCTTTACCACGATGCAAGGGAAAAGGATCGATACAATTATCGAGCACAGCTAGCTGCTAGCTTCTCCATCGGCCTACGTCGATTCGGAAAAGTTATAGCAGCTGGTAACGCGATCTGGATACTCACGACATGCATATTCCAGTTCACCGCGTTCTTTGACAATTGCTATTGCGATTCGAGTGCGCTTGGTCTCGGTACTGAGAAAGCTTACAACGTCATACAGTTCTTGGACCCTGACATATCCGCCATGAAGAGAGCATGGATCGGAGGCGTGTTTCTTGCTCTCGGTTGTGCTGGGATTTTCGCCGGCTTCATTAATGTATTGATTAATCCTAACCTGCCTGCTTCGACAAATTCGTCAGAGTAGCTGCTCTGTACTCTTAAATGATCATGTAATGTAGTATGTAAAGTAATTAGTTTTGGCTGTATCGACAAGGCAAAGACTGCCATATACCATACATTCTGTAGGATTATCATTAACTCGTCATTATTATAACAAGCTTCAATTTTAATCTTACTCGTACATGCGAAACGGGGGAAAAGCAACAACGACCAGAACAGCAACACCAAACGACGAAGTAACCTGCCCAGGACAATGACTGTAATTGGAGGTAAGGGGCGAGTGGGCTGATCCTCGGATTGATTTTACCAGCTTTGACTTTGCTAATTGTGCTTTGCCTCTAACAGCATGTATGCACATTGTGGAAAAGATATAATTCATCAACGTAATAGTATTACTATCATAATTACTTAAAAGTACTAGTACGTGGAACGTGCGCGTATCCTGTTCACATAACTTCTAACAGCCACAGTGACAGAGCCTGGAATGCCATCTTACGTGCTTTCTCTATGGTTTTCTTCAGGCTTGGACATTCAATAGCGTCCATCAAACTCGAGGTACCGCTGGCGAACTGGGATAACGACCTCCCAGTCCACCGCTCAGGCTGAAACACCCCAAACAGTGCTTTCAACAGATCTTTGTATTCCGACAAAGGCAGAATCTGCCCAGCATTCGCAAAAAATACGTGGAACATATCCGCCGTAAAATGTTCCACCTTGAACAGTTTAGCACATTGAAGGATTGGCCAGGGGATGCAGTGCTCGGTCAAAGGATTGTTCCTGGCACAGAAGGTCTGGGAGTTGAAAAAAGCGATGGCTTGGAGGCAGGTTTCGACCGCTGTGAAAACTCGTGAGCGGTGAGCGAATGGGTAGGAAGTGGAGAGCCCTTTGAGCCTTTGGATGCGAAGATCTTTCGACTCAGCAAGCGGCGGTCTCTGCTGGAAGTCGACGTGGTCAAGATCGCCGGGCGGAGTAGGCAAATTCTCTAACGTCTCGTGCTCGAACTCTTCTTGGGCCCTTCCTTCCTGTTCTCCAGTGTCACGCCATATACTGGGTAGACGCCGCTCTGTCTCAAGCTCGCATTGCAAGCGGCGCATTGTATCCAAGTGCTGGTCAGCCGTAACCCGGGGTGCCTCTGCTGCTTCCAAGGTCATCTTCGCCTCCTCGCACTCCCTCTCTAGCCAGACCTTGTTTACGAGGTTGAAAACTACTCGGGCGTTCTCATACCGAACGCGAACTGCCAGGATCTCGACCCGTTGTCGTTCAAGGGCTATCTTGAACTCTTCTACTTGAGCTTTGAGGACATCGTTCTCGTGTTGCAGAGCGTCTCGGGATAAAGTCATGGAGCTGAGTTGTGCTCTGAATTCATCTTCCGCAGTTTCCTTCGATAGACCAAGCTCGGCCGTCGGTCCATCCCAGCCCTCACACTTCATTGCACCTTCTGCACCCTTACAGTCCCTCTTGAGTCGGCTCTGGGACTCTTCAATGTGAAGTTCAAACACTCTATTCTGTTCCTTCTGGCAATCGTGGAGCCGAGTTAAACCAGTCATCAGGTTCTCCGCGGAATCTAATAACTCAGCTCGGACAGTCGTATAACGTTCCTGCTGCTGAGATATTGCCTGAGCTGCATGAATGAGCTCACTGTAAACCCTATCGGGATCACTTGCTGCCTTCCGCGTGTCATCGCCAGGTGTTTCAGCGGCAGGGGCACCGTAATGGTTGAATTTCCCTTCGTACTTCTCGTACAAGTCAGCTGTCATAGTAGCTGTCTTGGTGCCACCCTCGGAAAGTGGCTCATATTGGGAGGTATTTGCTGAACATAGCGACGACTCATCAAAGCCGGAAGAATCGCTGACGGAGTCCGTCTCGCTGTCCTGCCATGTATGTGTCAGCTGAATGTCTCGGGGGCTGTAGACAGTAAAGAAGACGCACTAGTATCAATGTCATGTTTTCTTTCAGTCACAAGTGCCGCTTTACGGTGCAATATTCTCGTTATTCTCGGGTGATGTGATGCCAGATGGTCCGAGACAATTCAACGTCACTCAGGTCGCAGTGACTGTTGACAGAGAGTATTACAGCGATAGCCAGCGAGACGATTGTGGAGGATTTTGAGATTCGTCTTCCAGTCGTGGAAGAAAGACACAAAGAGCCACTCCCCATTATATGAAACGAGAACAAAGAAATAATTAACGCGACGCGCGTCAGTCGCGTTGTAATTGTGGCACGTGTTCGTGGCACGGATTGAGACTCGAGGTGCTCCCTGGTGCTCCATTTCCAGTCAAAGAAGGACCATCGTTTTCGAGCACGGAAACATGTACATTCACTCTAATTCCGAACGAGCCTTTAGTTGACGGAACCAAGGTACTGGGTCACTTGAGAGATTCACGAAAGGACGAGAGAAGGGAAACAGCCGTTATCCTTGAAAAGGAATCCTGACGTGAGTTCAGCGTATTCACAGTCCGTTGGAAGGCTTAGAGCTTACCAAGGTATGTATTACAATTGAACGACTGGTTCTGTGAGTCTACCCAAAGTTTGGGCCAAAACCCTCCTCCCAAGTTCTGAACGTCTGTTCGGTATCCGGCATCAGTGCTGGGACCATGGGTGTATCATTCATGCTCTTATTCGCAAGACTCAAGTCAATTGAATTAATTCCAAACGGCTAAGGTACATACATCCAAAACTTGCATTTCCCTGCGGAGACAACTTAGTCGCCGTCTTGACCAATCCGCTACTAATGATAGAAATCACATGAAGAGGCACGCTGCCAGGACACTCGAATTCCAAGACCCGGTTTCATTGGTTCAGAGGTCCGAGGGCATAGCTTCCCGGTTGCGCAGCCAATCTGTTCTCCGTAGGCTCAATATAAACGAAGGAACTCAGAAACTGTATTGTTTCGCACCAATAGTCACATCTTCGAGATGATCGTCAAAGTCTCCGAACTTTTGCTGTAGATGTTGGTCGCGCACCAATGTAACGGCACGAGCAGGAAGATCACTTGAGGTTAACTTGAATGAAGAACCGGAAGTAAACGGCATTGAAGCCTCGGTGAATGGCCGCCACGAAGAAGAGGATTGTGCGACGTAAGGCTAGCGGTAACATTATAAGTATCCGCATTGAAGGCCCACAGCGAAGGATACTGACAATCAGAGCGGCACTATCAGAGCCTAGTTTTTCTCCGTCGAGCTGAGAGGAAGTACGTCGATGAAGATCTCGGGCAACTGACTTGAGAGAACTAACCACAAAAGCTACAGCATCTTTGAACGTCTCCTTCACTTTCGATGCAACCTTTTCCCCTACAGGTGCCAAGGCAGTATCATCTAGCCTTTCACAAGCTTGATAATAGCCAACCAATTGAAGTCCTAACGACTCTGCATGTCTGCCTGCCTTTCGGTGGAAGTATAAAAGCCACATACGGCTGAAAAGGGGAGTGAACACTCACAAGGTCAAGCCCAATCTCCATCATGGGACTTAAGCTCGTCCAATGATGAAGCAGCGGAATGGCATCAATAATTTCGACCGTGCCTACAGACTCTTTGCCTATTAAAACGCCATTTATTTGCCTGTGAGGATGTTTCGCAGCGTGTAGAAATATTTTGAAGTAAGCCTGAGGGTGTACGGCGTATCCAGGCATACTTGACGAGTTGAAAGTCGTCAGTGCTGGGATCCATCGGGCGCTTCTCAGACAGCAATGAACAAGTCACATTGCGTGACTGTTGTGACATGGCGGTAGCACCATGGCTCAAGCAAGCCCCGATACCCCAGATCGCTCCCTACCGTCATGGGCAATGCCAGAATCATCGGAAACCTCAGAGGAAGCTTTGAAAGCTCTCCAGACGTATAAGAAGAAGGACGCAGAGAAAGGTTTGTCTTTATGTTGTATCACGAACAAATCAACTCTGAATTTACTTTCCACTTTCCATAGTCATCGTTCGCTTCAAGGCTGTAGGAAATGCCCCTATAATGAGACAGAATTTCTTCAAAATCACGTCGTCGAATCGCTTTCAAGCCGTAATACAGTTCTTGCGTAAAGAGCTGGGATATAAGGGCTCGGAACCTCTGGTGCGTTCTCGTGCATCTGTTAGGCAATATTAAAGGCTCATTTCCCACTCATAGCACACATATATCAATCTAGCATTTTCGCCAGCACCAGATGATACAGTCGCCAATCTGTTCAAAGTATGTGATTGCTTTAATCTCGCGACGTTATACTTACGCCAATCATCTATCCTTTTTTGTTTTCAGTCTTTTCAAACGGATAATCATCTGATAGTAAACTATAGGTGAGTTGAATCCAGGAAAATATAGACGGCCTGCTCACACTCACACCCTTTTCTGTCTAGCACAACCGCCGCATGGGGCTAATACCTGGAATATCTTGTAACTCTCGAATGCGTCAGATGCGGATCCCTTGTCCAAGTATACTCAGTAGTACACCATCAACCCGAATTCATTGCACCAAGTATTGTCGGATGGAAGGGAGGATGGGTAATAGAAACAAGGTAGCAGAATCTCTATTCTCAACTTGTATTGAATACCAAATCTAGAGATTTTTATACGAGTCGCACCGAAAATGTCCTGGAGAAGGCGTAAGCCAATGCTAAACACTAGACGCTCCAGTTCTCGCGTTCGGTTTGCGGTCTTCGGGGAAATGATGTTGTTATTACCTTGACCCTCACTGTCGTCTTTTTCCTTGATCTCGAACAAGTGCAGAACGCCTGACTATCAACTCGAAGAAACACGAACTTGAACACGAAAGACGACAAATATGCTTCTCGTGTTCTTTTAACATATTTTTTCTCCTTGTCCTTGCTGTCTGTTACCGATAGCAGCTTTAGGTATCTGAAAGAGTGCTGTACAATTACTACAATAACGGAAAAGACCATTTTTTACATCGACATGTTATGTACCTCTCGACCTCGACAGGCTACAGCCAATGAAGTCAAGCTGACTAATGCTGACTAAGATTCAGACTCGCCTTTGTGAGTGACGGGCCGAGGTTTTCCTGGCCACTAAATTGCTGGTGGACAGGTGAGCATCAGTCTAACTTGAAATCTCCAAAAGAAATAAATTTCTGTTTTATAGTCTGTGCTAGAATGTCACTTGCACTCTCTCGACTCTCTTCATGTCGATCAGCAGCTAAGAGGACGCTCGTATGCGCTCAGACACGAAGTTATGCTGCTCCTGCAAATCCCGGTCGTTAGTATTCTTACTTCTTGTTCAAAATTCTCTATTTACTCAAAAAATTTACTCTAGAAAGTAATGCTTTCAAAAGTAAAAACAACCAGCAGGACAGGAAGAAGAAAAAAGCGTTTAGTAGGAAGGCACGAGTTGGGGTACGTTTCGCATATGTCTGTTTGTGATTCAACGTTCAATGCCGTTTTAACTTATAGGCTTTTCGAGCTATACCTCCATCTCAACTAACGGAGCCTGTCTTTGAATCGAATAACCGACAAAAATTGTCCCTTCCTACATTCAGCCCGGTTCGTCTTTTATGCGTCACCGATGCGTACACATCTCGCTAATTGACCGAGATTATAGGACCTCGTTACGGAGGAACTAATAGGGACTGCTGTTCAGTTTGAACAATTGGAGAATGACCCTATCAAATACTTTGGAACACCCAAGCAACTGCTACTTGAGGTACGCAGTGTTTTCTTTGCCTGCCCGAGCTCAGCAAATTCATCATATCTTCTTCTTCAGTATCGTTTGCTCTCTCAGCGATTCTCAGTCATCCGTGATGTCACCGTCACAGCTGCGCGCGCTCTCGACGAAGCGGAGACAAAATCCAGCATGGAGTCACGGATTGTTTATACGGGTATGGCGGGTTGCGGAAAGAGTGTCTTGTTACTTCAATCAGTGCGATACTGCTTGGCAAAGGATTGGATAGTCATATATATACCCCGAGGTGTGTTGTCTGTCTCCTGGATAAGAGATTGACAATTGACGATATGGATAGCCAAATCCACGGTCGACTCGACTACAACGCATGTGTACGACCTACGGACCCAAACATATCTTCAGCCGGATTTAGCCCACCAAACATTAAGGCGGATTCTCGAGGTCAATTCTGCTAGGTTATCCACCATCAATATGCAAAAAGCTCTTCAGCTCGAAAAGCGAGAGGTTCCCAGTGGTACCTCACTCTCCGAGCTAGCCTCTATTGGTGTCAAGGAGCAACCACTGGCTGCAGTGATCTTGGAGACATTGATGGACGAGCTCAGTAACCAGACCAAGTGAGCCTCTTACGTGCTTCCAACTATCTCCGTACTGACCTCAAAAAAAAATTTTTTTTCAGAATTCCAGTTCTTCTGGCTATCGACGATTTCCAAGCTCTCTACAATGAACGCACAGCATACCGTGACCCTCACTTTGCTGCCATTCGACCATATCATCTCGCTGTCCCTCGTATGCTGCTCGAATTCGCCTCGGGCAAGCGAACATTCCAACGCGGCGCTGTGCTGGGCGCACTTACCTCCACTGATCCAGCATACCCGATTCCGATTGAATTACAATTGGCGTTGGGCATTCCCGGGTTCAAACCATTAACCTCCTACAGCAAGCGGAATAAAAACCTTTTGGAATACGCACGAAACTTGACAGTTCTGGATATACCACGCAATTTCAGTCTCAAAGAAGCGACGGCCGTTTTTGAGGTGTGGATGAACGACCAGGCGTTGACGGCGCGTGAGTACACCCTTTTCTATCTATCATATGCTCTACTCCAGTTTCTCAATGGATTTTCGTTCTCTCTCCTTATGCAGATGCAACCGATGAGCTCTTCCTATCAAAATACACAGAATCGGCCGGTATCCCGAGAGAATTTGTATGGAAAGGTTTGCTGAGGACGTTGGAAGGTGCACCACCGCAAGTGGACGGGTCTACGCTGTGGCCTCATATGCGCGAGCTTTTGTCGTAGGGCTTCTGTATTCATTCAATCTAATTTACTTGATCGTATAGAGAGGACCTAATAGGCATTTTCCATCTTCGCAATAGGCAGGACTGGCTGCCCTTAGACTTGTGGGACGCGCTCACGTGCATTTAGACGTTGCCCCACGACGCGTCTCTGCAAAATTTTCCGTTGACTGGCTCATTTTTTGACGAATTGCGCAAAAGTGTCGAAGGCCGGATATTCGGCCCGGTGCCTCCGTCTGATTTTCCTTCAGGTTCTGTCAGGTTCTATTGCGATTCGCTGCTTCATTATGTCGCTTTTTTTATTCGACCACTGTCAGATTTTCCAAGACTCACTGATCGGTGGATATATCCACTGGCAGGCGGCCAGGATATACCGTTGTACAATGTAAGTAGAACGCTGTAACACGAGGATGCAATGATAAAACTGAATAGCTTCTAGGCTATTATTGTCTGCGATGGACTAAAGAAAAATATTGGGGTACGAAATGCAGCTTGACAGGCTACGGTCTATTCTATGCGATGCGATGCAGCCACGCTGAACCGAGTCATGATCAGAATTGAGACAAAGGAGAATCTGAGAAAATATTTTGTCATCATATTGGATTTGGTTACCGCCACTGGGTAACTGGGTACTTACGGGGTGAGCTCGTAGCCTCATTGTACATTGTAAGTGTCATACATAAGCAGATTGCGCGTTTATCGCGAAAACATTTCCCGATAATGAAGCAATTATACCGGAATAAGTTGTCTATTCCATTCTAGAGAAGTGTCACACTACTGGCACTTGCTAACTTGGGGTACATAGGTATGATACACGTTCAATTGTTCGGAGTGCATATTTTTTGATAATCTCTTTCCTTTCCCTCCAACCAGAAATTTGGCTCGCTGGTAATTTGAAAATGGTGGTGATATGCCGCTCGAGCGATATCCCCTGAAGCTGAAAGTTTTGGAGCGAGAACAGAACACCTACTTCACATTCTGGCAAACCTCGGCTATTTGTTGAATGGCTAAGTACTTGTGGGTGTCAGTATATGCACACACACGCACGATCATCGTGGATCTATCTCTTCATTGAGCTCTGGACGTATATGTATAATCCAGGTCGATCTCAAAGAAGTTGGTGTCTAAACGAGAACGAGAAGAGATCAAATATCGACATCCCGGGCTCGCTGGCTGTTCGGAGCACAAGTTGAGACTAGCACCATTGATAAGTTAAATAATTCCTTTCTCTCTGTGCCATTGTCCTACTTTTACATACACCAGTCAAAAGATGCAGGCACAGACAGATACAGGGTGATAATTTGCTGAATCGTACAAACCATTTCCATAAATCCCGTCAAAATTGCCTGATATGACTTGATCTAGGAGTAATGTACGCGTTCATCGTTCAAAATGGTAACATCTCTAATCCTTTAGTCAAATAAGCGAGGCGGCGTCTCAAGGAGCGTACGCGTGTTGACCAGCCTGCCTGCAGCTTGTTGAAGTGGTGTGGTAGCTTGATAACCGTTTTAGGTACGGGCGCAAGGCGCAAATCGCGATCGTGCTCTAGTCCTAGTCATAGGACACTTGACGGAGAAGAACGGGTCCAAACTCCGCGAAATAGTACTTCAAGTTTGCGCCTGCCTAGATGTATCATGAGGACTGTGCGTGCGGGTACCTTGGGGCTCCAGTCTGAGTCTATATCTGGGCGTAGGGCTGCGTAGGCCTAGGGTGGATAGTAAGTTGGAAGAACCCTCGACTTAAGTTCGAATGTTTTAGTAACTCCAAGTACTATACCTGTCTGTATCAAAGGAAGTTCTTCTTAGCCCGCGAGCGTGAGCTGCTGCTGAGAATCTACGCCCATACTTATCTCGATTCTGACTGATTCTATGGCTTTCGAATTCAGTGGAGTGGGCCCTGCGTTATCGCAAGAGCTACTAGTACTTTCTGGCGGCGCGAACGCGTTGGTCAACACTCGATACGGCGTTTGACGCAACATACATGAGTATCTACACGAGGACAAGAGCCTCATTAAAGAATCGAGTCCTCTAGACCGTTTTAAATGGCTTTAACGCTGTCAATCTACAACTGCTTTATCCATAGATAGACGACGATACCGTGACGCCACGCCACTAAGATCCTATCTCCAAAAAGTCCAGTCCAAATTTGAGTCTAGGTTTGACAGAGGTCCTTTGTTTCCAAATCATACACATTACTTGCCTAGGGCGAGATTCATTCACCCTGACTTGGAAGAGTCAACCAGGTTTATCGCGCTTGCGCTTGTGTACATACGTATGTAGCACGGTCGTCGTATCTACCTTCAAGGAAAGTTCGCGCTCCGATAAAGAGCTTGACCACCCTAAAATTTAATTTCTTTTGCCGAAGACCAAGATCTCGCGTGGTAAACTGCCGAACGATCTGGCAATCAAATTATTTAAACTCCGTTACAAGCCTCGGGACAATTCGGCGAGGGGCCTTGAACGCGAACGCGAACTCTAGATTCATCTAGCTAGGTCTACCTCAAATATGTAAGAATGTGGCTGTAAGTACTAATTACTTTTCCTTCTACTCTTACAATAGAGTCACCAATAGCAGATTTCATTATCATTATCTATTACCCAAAGTCGGTGGGTACATCGCACCATGGCCCAATTATCATCTGGGACTTCTGGAAAAGGAAAAGGAGAAAGAAGGAAGCACTGGTAAAAGCCAGATGATATCTAGGATCCGATCGTTACCTTTGGAAGGGAGACAACCTAAAAGGCAATCTACTCGAGGCCTTAGCAGCGCTAAGTAGCGTAGCTGAGGGACAATGAAAGCGTGGCTCGATTGCTGGGTAATTACTTACAGGTAAGTAAAAGAAAACGGTCATCTACTACGACGGACCGATCGGTATAACAAACCAGTATCGGCGTATCGTGATACGTGATACGCAAATAGTCTACGCTTCCCGAATCCCTACCCTCCTCTCGCCTCGTCTTGTCTCGTCTCACGGTCGAGTCGAATGACCGTCGTCGGTCTCGGAGTCGTTAACCAACCACCCTCAAGTTAAAAACAGTATGTATTTTGATCGCAAGTTTCAAACCCAGCGAAGGTCACCGAATCAGCGAATCTATAGTTACAAGAATAATGACATTGAGTTTTGAGAGAAGCGGATCTACTAAGAGGGACTTCTTTCGTTGGTCACGGTCTTAGGGGAGCCCAAGACCCATTCATTCATCGTTCGAACACTGTAAGCAACTTCGGCCGATACTTAGTACTAGTTCACATACCTGCCATAACTGCACCTTGATACACAAGTAGCACTGCACTGCACCGTAACTGATAATGATAAGGACTCTACATAATCAAGCAAGCACTCTCGGAATATCCATGTGGTAAGCCTGGGTATTTTCGGTTTCGGTCCTTCAGTAGTACTGGTAAAAGATACGTTTTACGTGTGCAGCGCTATCAGTTGTCAGTTGTAATAAATCCCGACGGTAGAATAAGTACTGATCCTGAGAAATGAGAAACGGAGCTTGATAGTTGGATGGGATGGATGGGATGGGATGGAATATCATAGGCGTAAACGTGAATATGAACAGTAGACTGTGAAGGTGTGATAGTTGAACATAAGAAGAAGAGAGGGGAGGGGAGGGTTTAGGCAAAAGGCAATTACAATCGCAATCGCAATTACTGTAAGTATTGTAAGCTCTCGGTCTCTCGTACAACCTAAACCACATGATATCCCGCAAATGGTCAATTGTGGACAAGAGGCAAGAGGTATACATACTCAACGGATAGATATCATTGATGTAAGTACACTGGAGGTAGACCTTGATCACTGGCATGATGCCCTCGGAGGATAAGTATTAGTAAGTAGCGTAGCCACAGGGAACCACAGGGAGCCACAGGGAAGGAATAGACATGATCAATGAAGACAAATCAAAAATCAAAAAAGAAAAAAGAAAAACATGATTTGAATGTCAATGTCATGAACGCCGCTGAATCCCGATCCTGGCAAGTCCCGACACGACACGACAAGATAAGTCCCATCCCTTCATATATAACCCTCCATCCCACGAACCATACATCTTGGACAGGAAACCGAAATTGATGGAGAGGCATATGCATTGAGAGTATGTACCAGTACCACGGAAAGCGCGGAGGTAGCCACCCCACTCAGTGCCCACGGCCACGAGCGTCGACGCGAGTAAGGAATTGAAAATAAGTCAAATAAGTCAAATATGTGAGTAGCACTCAGGGATTCGTGGCATGGCGGTATTTTAGGCGTGGTTGTGTCGTATCTTTTTGGGTTATGATTGAGTTGCAGGAGGTGTTACCATATTGAACCTCATTCGTCCGAGACTTCATTTTGAAGTGAATATCCTGATTTCATAGCATGGCATAGCATAGATGGTGAGTTCCCATTCCCAGTAGCCAGCCGTATTCACAACTTGAGGAAAAGCTTGTAATTGACTTTGTCGCAGGGGGAGGAAAGAAATCCACTCCGAGTCGTCTGAGCCCCAGGAAGGAAGAAAACCAGGGTTATCCAGGAAGTAGAAAACGATACGATATGCGATATGCGACGCGACACCAGACATACCCAAGATCCAAAGTAACTGTTATCCTGCTTATAACCCAAAACCTGCAACCTATTAGCAGAAAACCAGCAGAAAACAGCATAGTACACTGTACTTACGCACAACACCCAAAAACGCTATCAGCACAGTACGTACCAACGCAATGCGCATAGATGATAGTCTATTAGCTCCTCCACGGACATCCAAGGAGCGGCGCGGCAAGCAGCAAGGCTTCGGATAGATTAACACTGTAGCAGAAACGTTGGACGTTGGTTGGACGTCAAACGTTCAGGGATGCAAGGATGCAAGAAACGCAGAATGAATAAGAGAAGATTAGATAGATATAGAGTCTGACCTTCACAGGCAGGCAAACCTCGGAATCGAGGTGGGTACGGGTGGATGAGGGACTCGGAGGATGGGGCAGATGATATGTACATTTCGCATTTCGCACTGATTTACCTCACTCCCCACTCCCCACCCCCTCATCTACATCTATGTACCATCGGCATGGTATAGCACCGCATCAAGCAAGGCATCCATCAGGCATCGGCGGCGGAGAGGTTGAAGTTTGAGTACGGAGTACCCATACCCAATGACCCAATAACAATCCTGGGCCTAAAGAGCCGGCGGCGAACTCGAACGAACTCGTTACTTGATAGTGATATATACTGTATCTAACGATTACAGTAAGTATGCTGACCATAAAGAGCTCGAAATCCGACGCTAGACCTTCCTTGGGCGCCTCGAGGCACTGCCGCACAAAATGTCGTACGAAAGTGATTTCTGACGAAGGTGATGAAGGTGATGAACATTGAATATTGAATTCCTTCGCGTGCGCGTGCGCGTGAGGACGTGGATGTGTGTACTGTGTTGATTCTGAGAGGGCCGAGGAGCGTGACGGGACGGACGGGATGAGACGGGATATTTGGATCATGGGGCTGCCGGGCATTGGGCGAGTTGTATCTTGTATGTTACGGACCTACGGTGTCCTACGGTGTTATACTGTATGTAACTGTGTATGAGTTATAGGCGATTACCCGAGTCGGACGGGTATATAAGTGGTGCATTCCCGACTTCCCGAGTACTCCAGTCTCCCAGGGAAAGGGAGGGTCGACATGGGTTGCGGTGCGGATTTGCGGACCTGCGGTTGCTAAGCAAGCGCTCGCGCTCTTTCGAGTACGTATATGTGTAAGGGTAAGGCGGGGTACTTAAGGGTGTGTTGCTGTTGTTGCTGTCAGTGTTACTATTGGTGTAGCCTGTTGCTGTTCCGCTGAGGTATATGATAATGGCATATCAACCAAGAAACGAAAGTTAAGATGGATTTTAGACATACCTTCAGAATCCAATCCATAATCGTCCCAGCTGCAGGGTCCAGGGTCCTACATCATCAACATCCTACATCCACCCGAACTTCGAAGCTTGTTAAATGACTATCCTCGTCATCCAACAAAATGAAGCTTGTTCTTATTCTTATCGGGATTCGGAACCCAACCCAACCCTCGTCATCGTCATCTCCCCTCGATCATGTCATATCATTCGATGCGATGTCATTCGATGATGTATGGGGGGAAAGTCTATGTAAGAGAAACAGAATGTCAGAAAAGCATGGCATTGCGTTGCAGAGAGAAAAAAGCCAATCAAAACAAACCGGTACCATGCATGATGCATCGAAAGAATGACATTAGACATTGACCTACGGACGTACTTTATATAGTCATCCAGACCCAACACTTAGGTTCCGGTACCCTCTTGCTTGCAGGGAGTCGTAACTTGTTTGATGACGTTACCATACGTACCATACAGTAATGCCATTCGACCCTATGTACATAACCCTACATGGGTCATGCCCGAGGTAATAACCATGTATGTATGGTTGTAAGTATCCACGGTGTATTGTGGCAGATTGTGGCGAATCGGGCGACGCGATGGCCCTGCACTCCATAAGCCTCTCTAGAAACAAAGTCATTTCAATTTTCAAAGATGGGTGGGTAAACGGGTTGGTATCCAGGTCCTTATGCATGCATGGTTTCAATGTTTCAGCCTGTGAGAGCTTGTGAGTCCCGAGAGATCAGGGAAAGAGTTTGTCATTTGAGCGCTTGGGATTCGGGAACCAATTGCAATATGTGAATCATGATGGAGTCACCGATGGATGGGTTGAAGTGAAACGGCTGCGCAGGAATCGGAAGCGCCCTTGCTTGGAAAGATGGCGGTGAAGTCAAGTATTGCAAGCAGGCAAGAAGGAAAAAGGAAAAGGAAGGATAGAAAGGAAAGAACCCTTGGAATATTATAAAAACCCTGTCGACTCGGTCTCAATTCCATTACCATTGCCAATTCACGGTCACGTTCCCTTCGAAGCCCTCGAAATCGAAACCTGAGTCGAAGCCTTGAAAAAAAATTTGCAGAATCCGAGTCCAAGCGAAGAGATGCGACCACCATAATTATAACGTATATTCTGCGACTCTGCGAGTGTGTAGTGAATGATAGTATGTAACAAGTCTAGTTAATATATATGATAGAGGAAGAACCTGGAACCCGGCAAACCCGAATGAGGACCACATGCGTGCCTAGAGAAACAACGGAAAAAAAATCGGAGACTCAGAGACTCAAGAGGAGGGAAAAGTGAAATCGACGGGTAAATGCAATGAGAATGAGAATCGAAAATGGAATGAATGCGTCTATGGGTGATGAGATGATGCATGCAAAATATATGAGAGAGAAGGAGAAACCGAAAGCGAGCGAGCGAGCGATAGCGAATTTTTTTTGGGGGCAGTGTGCCTGCCCTGCCTAGACTAGCTAGGATTGAGGAGAGGATGGGGATGGGGAGCAGTTTGGCGGAGTAGAACCTATATGTCTACAAAGTCCCAAATGGAATGAAGGCAAGATCTATGTATGATGGATAGCGCGAATGGAGAGAGGGAATAGCAGGATAGCAGGACAGCAGGATTGAATTTCATTTCAGTTCCTTGCCTATAGAATGCATGAGAATTTAGAAATCCGCGCACGCGAACAAAAAAGATACTCTACTCACCGGTCTCCGCATCATTAGGGTAGTAGCATCACTATTTCCTTGTGTAGGCTGAAAGACAAAAAACAAAAAGGCGTCTTGTCAGACTTGACTAGACAAGGAACGAGGGTGAGCGGGCATACGGGCATCATGTAAGAAGCTGATTGTGTGTTTTGGGGTGGAAATGGAGTGGATGTTTTTGACATGAAAGCCTTTTGTAGCTGTTGTAAAATGTAGGGTGAATAACAGTCGTTGCGGTCGACAAACGAGACAGACGTGCCTTTGCCTCGCTTTCATCTGCATACTTCCTGTACATGGATGGGTGTAAAGGAAGGTTGGACATGCTCGTTGCGTTGGGTAGTGCGTTGAGTGAGTTGGATAGAGAGGGTAGTGAGACAATGTTTCGACCGTTGTTGTGAGTGGCCATTGTAAGTGTAAGTAAGGTAAGTGTGTAGAGGAGGAGGAGGATGTCGAGTCGTGAAAAAAAGGGCAGGGTTAAGGGATACTTATAAGCGTTAAGTTGTTGAAACGCGTGACTGACGAGCCTGCCCTCTCTGCCACTTGAATTCTTCACACATGAGCTAAATAGTAAATGGTCGTAATGCCAACATCTCCGTATCCGAATACAGCATCTCTCTGATAAGCCTTAATAGATCCCAGGAGTCAGGACAGGACACATGGCCCTTCGAAGTAAATTTATCTTTTCAAAACGGTATCTTCCGAATAATTTTTTTATGGAAAAGGAAAAAAAAAAAATAAGCTGCCTCGAGGCATGCGGTTATCAATTCACAACTCTCTAAAATTCTGGGGTCCTCGTTTCTGAAATGCGGCTTCCAGCATCCCTGCACCCACGGACTAGCTGCCTGCTTGCAATGCTATCCTCTCTGACCTGACCTTCGCTGTGCTCCTCCTCGAAGAGACCTCATCGATGCTCAATCATGCTTCGCAAACATCTTCGACGTCGACGTCTTCGGCCTATACCGAGGGGACGTCCCTCGTCTCCTATGCCATGCCTACTCAGGGGGAAGGGAACCTTGGTCCTAGTTCAAAGGGTGACTTCACTATGACACTCTCTCCGGCTGCCACCATCGCACGCATCGCGAGATTGTTTACAACATACATACCTATTGCGCAACTTTAATTCCCTACCGTTGAATTGCCCAGGATCCCCTCGTCATGATCATATGACGATTGGCGACGTTACTGTACGATATATCGACATCATAAGTGCCCCCCTTCCTCAAAATGACGACGGAGAACTCGAATGGGTTTCAACACGTGTTTGGTATGTATGTATGAAATGTATGAAGGGATCAGGACCATGGCATGGCAAGGAATACTATTCCTATTCCATAGAGTCCCATATCGTTCAAGTGTAAATGAACTTTTAGTGCAATTCAATCTGATTTATGGTTCTATACCTACTTTGAGTCCAGTGACTCACTCGTCTCTTCAACTTACTGAGAGTGACGCATTTGAACGCACAACGCACACAACTACCTACCCTTAGTACCTACTACATACGCAACGCATCGTGACGCTTGAGCCAATCCGCAGGCACCGTGACTCAAATTGCCCATTCTGTAATCTATAATACCCATGAGTTCCTATGAGTTCCCATTCGGAATCAAATCAACAACTTCAATTCCTTTTCGGATCTTTTACCCACTGGCATTGAACAGATTCGATTTGCGATTCAATTATGTATGTATTTATGTATTCCGATCAGTACTCCTCAAATCCCTCCAATCGTAGACGGAAGAAGCTCAAAGTGCCCAAAGTCCCAAAGTGCACCCTTTTACAGCTTTTCCCCCATCGTGGCACTTCAAATTTGCGATTCACTTGCATCTCATCTCATCTCACCAACTTAAGTTGGCCATGGCCCATGGAAGCAATGATCTTGAATTCCCTAGTTCGTTGACCCTGAACTTGAAGCCGGTCGGTCTTAGTAGACTTGCTGTAACTACGTCCTTAGGCTTCGCAGAGTGAGAAACACCTAACACCTGGCATGGCATGCATGCCAGCAGTGACTCGCACTCCTTCAGGCTTCTAGGGAGATGCGGATTCGAATTCTCTTTACACTGTCACGACTCACTGACGATTCACGATTCACGATTCGAACACGAAGAGAAGATTCGACTGTAACGAAAATGGTATCCAACGTGTAACCTTTTCAGTATGTACTGAGTATACTGAGTAATCCCATCCCACGAAATACCGTCAATGGCTTTTATGCTCTCCTAAGTTCCAACTATGTGTACTGAGTGAACAGTATCGAATAAAGTTATCGACGCTCAATTTCCCCTCCTCTCATCCACTGGCCAGTGGTACTGGCATCATCTTTGATCAACAAATTCGGCATTTACTGGCATCAGACTGGCCATAATATCCATACGATTCGCGAACGAGTAAGTAAATCCATTTACTTACCCTTACCCTTACCCTAGCTTACCCTTACCCTTGTCAATCCAAATTCCGTTTGCGTGCGCAGAATTCGAGTTCTGATGCCGCGGCGTGATGCCTCGCCTTCAGGTTTGTTCTTCGATGTACATACATACCTTACTTGTGTTCACTGTCCCGGTCCCGAACGGCGTGAACCTGAACGTGAACTTGAACGTGTCCAGAATCAATGGCATGGCACGACCCATTCGTCACGGTGTCGCAAGCCAGGGAAGACATCCTATCTGAACAGAAAAAAGATGAGAAGAACTTGGCTGTGGCTGCGTGACTTACAGTTTGCTTACAGTAACACTGGTAATACATCCGATAAATATCCCTACTACAGTAGATCCCGTTTGGATCCCGCGGCAAGGCAGCCAAAGCCGCTGCGCTAACTGCGTTGCAATGTGTCGCCTAGATCTCAAACTTAACTTGAACTATTTTCTCATCACTGGCACCCAAGATTCAGGTTCTACGCCTACATACGTATTTATATTCAAATACCTGGCAAGAAATCAAGCCGATGCCGAAATCGACCGAATTCTTTCAAGCCTGTGGCGGAGGGTTCTCGTTCGCTGACCAGGGAGTACTTGAGTACTCGAGTGGATCAGTGCGGACTCCCCAGTGGACCAGTACCCAGTGACCACAGATGCTGACAGATTTGGTTCTCAAAATTCTTACCAAAGTTCTTATGCACTTACAAAACTCTTACCAATCTTTGCTCTTTCAATGCCTAATCTTCGGCTTCAGCCTTCGGGGGTATATGACAACAGTGTACGTACCAAGTTCAACGTATCAACGTACGTTTTTGGGTCCTCGGACATTCCAAGTCGATGTCGTTGTAGCGTTGCAGCTATTGCAAAATTTCGGGTGAGGGTGGGTTGGTATGATAATGTAGGTAATTGCAAGGGCAATGGCCGGTTTTTCTTTTATATCATCCGAGTCCGAGTCTGAGTCCGAGTCCGAGATAGATGTAACGACGACGACGGTTTACGAACCAACACCGAACGAAGCCGAAGCCGAGGCTGAGCGCTGAGGACAAAACCAAAACACGCATATACATACAATCAATTTTCTTTCTCTCTGCCCGAGGCCCAGGGGCCAGTACCCATGCAAACACCGTTGAACCCGGAAGAGCGACGGGACGGAAAAAGATGTGAGATGATGTATCATTCATTAAATGAAAAATTGAATTCATCGCATCGACTGTCGACTGTATTTTGATTTGATTTGTGTTTGCCCTGCATAACTCTATCATATCTTCAACTCGCTTTTTTGCCCACTACACCATGATACATCCAACTGACTCTGCGCCTCCAAGGACCAAGACACAGTCAGCCAGTCAATCAGTCTTAACATAAAACCCCTCGGATTCGGAATCGGAATCGGCAAGCGCCCTCAT
>RCHF01001363.1:0-36775 GCA_003987895.1 Neonothopanus nambi | reverse complement strand
AATGGTATTTTCTTATTTCTTCAATCCATCTGTTAATAGTAGCATTAGGACCACTGCTTGGATTGTCTAGCATTCCCTTGATATAGCTAGCATCTGTTTCAACAGTTAAATTCCTGCAGCCATAAGTCTGATAATAAGTTTGAGCCAGAGCAAGCTTCAAACCATATAATTCTCTTTTAGGTTGAGAGAATCTAGCTTCTCTCTCATTCAGTGTGATGGAACCAAAATAATTGTAGTATTTCTTTCTAGGGTCTGCTGGGTCTCTCTGATATAATTGAAAGCCTACAGCTTGCCAAGAAGTGTCTACAGCCAAGGTGATACCATCTGTTAATTCATAGTCGATGGGACGAAGCACAGGTGCGTTTCTAATTCCATCTTTTATTAATTCTACAGCTTCTAGCTGTTCAGTACTACGTCTGCTAACTGTTCTACTGGTTTTTCTCCTTCATAGGATACCCAATGGCTGACTACGTTGCCTTCAGCTACACAGATGAATGCTTTACTGCCAGCAAATGTGCCTCCAGCATATTTCATCTGTTGCATTATCCTATTCATATTTTGTAGATGTTTCCAGACGAATTTTCTAATTCCTGGATTTTCCGGAATAGTCTCATATCCTCCATCTGGTGTCTCATACCTTGTGGCAGGACCCCAGACAGGGACATTGTCTATGTATGGCTTAGTTACATGAGGGATTTCATCTCTAAAAATATATGTTACACCGTCATGATAAATTGGCACAGAATTTGTCCATCCCATAGGTAATTTTACCAATCTGTGAGGTCCAAATGGAGTTTGGAATGTGGTCAGGTCTCTAGACTCTTCATCTAGTAGCCTTTCATCATACCCCACAAATATATCTAATAATCCCAAGCATGCTCTCCCAGAAAAGCTCCTTGCTATATCTGCAGTAGCTGGTGGAATACCAGAATGTTGTATAGTCACTCTATTTAATGGTTCAAGACTGTGTACCAATCTCAAGCTTTTGCCATCCTTCTTTAAGACACAAAACCATTTAGACCTATATGAAGAACTTGAAGGTTCATATACACCAGTGTCTATTTTATCCTTAATTAATTTGCAGACCTGCTCATAAATTCCTGGAGGAATAGGAATATTCTTTTCTACCCAGGGGGTATGAGGTAAGACCGGAAATCTTACTGGAGGAAAGAACGTTGTATTAAAAGTCCCCCCTTCAGATGGTTCCCAAGCAAATGCTTTTTCTTGGATTTTCATCAGATGGTGCACTAGTTTCATTTCTTCAGGCCAGAGAAAATTCTCATCATGATTTTTGTCTATGACTGCTTTTCTTTCTTCAGTATACCTCTCCCCAGGTGTGAACTCAGGTGGGTGAGCAGGTAACTCCAGCATATCTTTTAATGGATCGCCAGTAATATTTCTCTTGATGCGGAATTCAGCTGGTAGGGTAGCCTTCACTGGTTTGACTTTAACAGCAACAGGTTTATATTTTCTAGATCCAAACACTGTTACCAGTTCAGCATTTTTATTTCCCTGATCATCTGTACTCCATTTACGGGCCTTTGTTAAAGGTTGAGAGTGTTTAAAATGCTCCGTCTTCATATATTGGGCCAGCAATTTCACATCTTTCTTTTTCTTACAATTGGACTGCTTTTCAGCATCCAGATGGTTGTTTTCTGCCAGTTTGGAATCTCCATCTGGTGTCATTTTATTCGAAGTTTGCACCAGATTGACATTCTCTTGCCATGCCGAAAATACCTGTTTCTTTTCTGAGTCCACAGTATGGTTTAGGTAGGCCGTGACCATATCTGCAGCCTTACTATCTTTTTCTCTGATCACTGGTTCTGCTGCTAGAACATAATTTTCAGCTAACTCAGGTTCTGAGAAAGTCTGATTATCTGGCAGTTTATATCCAGTAATTGTAGCATTACCCTCTTCATCCATGTCAATACAAACAGCTACCTCTCCCCAATCTCTTGTCAGTTCATTGAGGTCATTTGAAAATTTTGAGACACTTCTTCCCTTGAAGATTCCTCCAATCTGGTGGCCTTTGCTGCAGCCTGTGACTCTGGTACTAATTTTGGAGGACCAGGATCTCGACATTTCGGTCCCTTACCCCAGTCATATGTTCCCATCATGCACTTCATACCAGTATTTGGATCAGTGATGGTTATTTCCTGTTTACCAGTCTCAAAATTCTGAATAGTACTGTTTGTTAAAACATCAAATGGTCTTCCCAACAGAACATCATATGGTACCTTGTCAATGACATGCACCTGCATATAGATGACAATCTCCCCAAATTTAAATGGAACATTCCTAGCTAGTTTCCTGGTAGGCTGTAATTGCCCACTTGCACTCTGCATATGGATCACAGTTTCAGGGTCCCAAGTTAAACCTAAGCAGATGGCTACACTTGTATTCATAGATACAATTTGGGAGCCACTATCCACCACAGTTTCATATTTCGGAGGTCCATTATTTATTACAGGGTAAATTGATTTCAGATTGTCAGTCTACCTGGCTACAATGATGACTTTATCCCGTTCTTCAGGGGGTACATCTTGTTGGTACTGAACAACTATGTTCTTATGAACACAGGATCCTTTCTTGAGATCACCAGAGTCTTCCTCTAGGACCATAAATACATCTTCTTTATCATAGGCAAGATCTTCAATATCCACCATGTAGGCTACATCTGATAGATTGACATCTTCTGTTTCAGGTAAAGACTCATTATGAGGGTCATCTTCATCTCGTACCTCTTGTACTAGGACTCGTATAGGCTTTTTATATACCCTGCTATTCTTTAATTTCCTCTGCATAATTTTCTGGAGACCTGGAGATATAGCTACTAAATCTCCACTGCTAATTTCTATTTCAGCATGGAAAATCTTGTCAGCTATTTCTTCAGCAAGACCAGGCTTAAATAGGGAGTTCCTAATTTTAAAATCAGGCTCAGATTTTCGTGGAGGCTTTATATACACAATTGCGTCCCTATTGTCCATCCTAGATTTTTCTTTGTCTCCAGATGGAGCCGAATTTACAGTCTTTTCACTATGTTGGCTACCAACAATTGGTCCCTTAGGTATGGGAGGCCTGTCAATAGCTTTTACATGATCAAAGGGTCTGTGAACTGGCTTCAATGCATTTTCTCGAGGACCAGATGGTGGAATTTCTTCCTCCAAATCTGCAGATGCAGGTAAATCAAACCTCACTTGCTCTTTTCTCTTAGGTGGAGGTACATATTTTTCTTTTTCTGAAGTGGAAAGTGTAGGCATTACTACCTCTAACTGTTTCTTTTTAACAAGTTTAGGATCCTCTGGTGTCCGACTTGCTGCAGGAGGTTGTGCCTGCGCATATGATGACTCCATGCCAGACCCCTTCATTGGAAACCTTAGTTTTTCAAATCCAAGGCATCCCTTTTCAAGATTTGTGTATTTTCCACTTGCCCTGAATTAGACTGCCTTTGCCAATGAGCACATACCTGGCTGAATTGATTCACCAGATTGTCTATAGTATCTAGAGTATTATTTCCAGATGAAAAGTGAGAGGCTCCCACTACATCTTCTTCCTCTAGTGCATATAGATGCTGCTCAGCAGGTTGGTTTTCTTTATCCCAACCATATTTTCTTGCAACCTCCTCAATCCTATCTTTCTTGGATTTGGAGTTAAGTGGATCTAATTTTGGAATATAGGCTCCTTCTTTTAGGATCCATTGGGTATCTGTAGCATTCCGAATTAACCAGCCAAGTCGAATAAATTGCTGCTGGTGGGCACACTCCGTAGATTTATGTTCTGGTTTGTCACACATATAACAAATACCATGGGAATGGTCTTGAGTCCTCATCTGCTGTTTATTGCCACTTCCTGAACCTCCAGATGGACTGCTCTGTGTCATAACACTACCAGATGATGGTATAGTCATACGCGCCATACCAGCAATGGTTTCAGACAATTTATTAATCATTGTCAGGTTCATTTCCTGAGCTTTTCTTAATTGTTCAAATTTAATGGAGTGATTATCCACAGTAGATGACAGTCTCATTGCCCATTGGTCCGGTTCTTCTTTCACTGCCGCTGGCTGAGGAGATGGTTCGTACAACTTCCTTGTACCAGCTTGCTCCGGAGTTGGCATAGCTCTTTCATAAGTTTCCGCAGAAATTGTAGGAGCATTCAGGAACAGATTAAAATTAAATCCTTCCCCTTGCTTCAAGGCACAAAGCTTTTCTGCTTCATCTATTACCTCAGACAATAAATATGGATCATCCTTCCTTCTAGGAGGTTGTCCAGGATTATTTACTGCTTGAGACAAGGCCTTATTATCCAATCTCTCCATCAACTTTTTCTTAAAGCACTCCTCCAGTGCTCTCATGAAACAGGCAACAGCTTCAGAGTTAGAAACTACAGGAGTTTTTCCCCCAGATAATTTCTCATACTTGATCTCAAATTCTCTTTTAAATCCTAAGAATTTCTGTAAAGCTCCCAGAGCTATGAGTCTATATTGTTCACAGATTGCATATAATTTCTGTCTAGATCCTTGACCATAATCTGCACAATCTGGAAAGTTTCTAAGCAAAGCCTCCTTGAATTCCCCCCAATCTAGAACTTTGGCCTCTTTGAGATGTTGGAATTCTTCCTTAGTGGAATATTCCATGTATCTGAGTGCCAGAATGATTTTAGCTGAGTCAGTTTTAGTTCCTGTAGACAGGAAAATTTCTTCCATCTCAGCCAACCAAGCTACCAAATTAGCAGGTTTTCTTTTATCAAAGGTAGGTGCCTCCTTAGAGACTTTTGGTAATTTCTCATTTTGTAATTCCAACACTGCTTCTGGAGTAATATTGACACCAGGTATCATATTAACCATTATTCGGGACGTAGGAGTATTTTGGGATCCAGTTGCAGCACCAGATGGAGCAACTCCTTGAGCTGGACCACCAGATGGGGCTTGCCTTTGAGGGGCAGCACCCTGGTTTCCACTTCCAGATTGGTTCCCACTAGCCAGCTGGTTATTACTTCCAGATGCTCCAGTAGCTTGATTCATAATAGCAGATGATACAGTAGGCATTTTCTTTTTAGCTTCTTTAAACACTTGTTTAGCTCCAGGTGTTAAGATCACAGGGATTTTTCTGTGTGTCCATTCAAAGATCAAAGGACCATTTACGAATTGACGCTTTTGTTGAGTGATTCTAGCAAATCTTTCTCATTCAGAAGGTTCTTCAGGTGAAGGAGTTAAAGAGTTGATCGGAGTGAGTGGGGAAAGTGAACCAGATGGTGCCGCTTCCCTTTCTTTTCCTGTCTTTTTATTTCTCCTTCTTTTAGGTGGAGTCAGGGAGATAGCTTCTGTCCCAGCTCTCAAAGAGTTTTTACTTTGTCAGGGCTTAGCACGATTACTTGAGCCACTAATCTTGAATAGACAAGCTCTTTTTGGTACTAAGATTTTTAAAATGCAAGATCTCTATAAGAAACCCTTGCAGATGGTGTGATAGAAAATCTATAACATGCTTTTAGAATATCCAGATGAATATCCAGACACAAAATTGCAAATTTCAAGGTTCAAAAACAAAACTAAAGCCACCCCTCGCAGTGGGCTCCAGATAATGCGGTCGGTATGGTGGGGATATGTAACAATCCTAAGACCAAAACACACCACACACACACACAATCAATTTAATGCACAAGCAGCAGCTGGTGTTGTCAAAGGTTCCACACAGTTAGCTCAGTAATTGAACTTGTATTTATTATTTTAGTTTGGATAGTCTCAATCTGGATGATGTTTTATGCACAGTCAGGCAAAATACACATCAGACAATTCACAGATAAGCTTCACAGGCTTCAGGATTCAAAATCAGAATTTCTCAATAGAGTTGGAAGCACCAGATGGTGAACACAACGACCAGATGGACAGATAATCAGACAGAACACAGTACAGAAAATCAATCTCACAGAATCACAGCAGACAGCAGATCACAGTTCAGCAGGTTCAGATTTTTATCAAGTCAGATGTGCCACAAAAGGGACTTCAAATTTTATCAAGAACTTTTAAGGATTYAGAAAACTGAAACTCCRAGGAGCCAGGCTATATTTGTCTTTTATAGAAGGTTCCTGCTTTAGCTATTGCGCTGGAGCAGTACTTGCTTGGGTATCTACAAAATAACTAGTCCTTTTATACTATCATTTTATACTAAGAAACTGAAAAWCAGGAAAGAGGCATTGTATATCTCCTCATAAGGCATTTTACATGTCCATTTTTGTAGGTAAGAATAATATTTTTCAGGTTTTATGACTTTTAGTATTTTTATTGGGTGCAGATTGGACACTTTGACTGCCAAGGCAGTGTAGCTGCACTCTAGGCATGCTGACCATGCTTTTGTGCTCCACAATTTAATTTATTGCGATGAATAATGGCACCATCTTGTAGAATTGCCAATACTTATTTTTATCTGACTTCCAGATGGAGGTGTCGTGCCTGCGGAGGCTTGTCGATCACACTCCGGATGTCTCAGACATACTCAGTAGGTTCCGCTTTGGCTCGATCTGTTTAAATTTTACAGGCACAGTTCAGTCTCACCTCATGGTGCATCTGAGACATGTCAGATCATAGCCTGTTTATTTATCCTTGGGTAAGACCCTTGCACAGAAAATCATCTCGATGTGTCATAATCATCCAGTGAGTCAGCAATATTATCCAGAAGTCTCATCTGGTCACCTCATAATTATTGAAGTTCCATCTGGTAGCAACTTGTGAATTATTTCTATTCTTTGGCAGACCTACCTGGTATTTATTACCAGATGGAGGCTGAAATGTCCAGATGGACCTTGTATCCCTTAGTTTAAAATAAGAAATATTTGTTTCTCCTTTCATAGCATTTTTAAGTTGCCATTCTTCACAGTTATTGACCAAATAAAATTTAATCTTAATTCTGGAAGTGCATTTTCAGTCCATCTGATGACTTGTCCCTTCCAGATTGTTATTATTCTCCTTCATATCCCTGTGAGTTATACTCAGACAACATCCTAAAAGTCTCTGGCTATTTAATGGGTGGGTAGGTCCAGCTCTACTCTTCAGATGGAATTATTATTTCCACCAGATGGTGAGGGACTTAGCCAGTATCTTTTATTTAGGCCAATTGATCTCAATAATTAAATGCCATATCATGCACTGTAATTATTCTATACTCAGGCAGTGGATACAGATGGTCTTTGTATTTTAATTGACAGCTTAGGGCAGCTTCAATCCTTAATTCCCATATTTCAGATCTACAAATTGTAATTCTGAGCTCAATCTGGTCATCTCGAGGCCTACAACACTCTCGCGCGCGATAACGCTAATATGCTGAAAACGTGTACAGGCTCCTAGGGATCATTTTTGCATGATTTGAGACCTATAATATGGGAAATAAGGGTTAGCATGCTCCCACATGGCTAACTAAAACACTAGACACTCCTAGAAGCTGGATTGACAGTGGAATGACTACAGTGCATGTTCTAGCATCAAGTTATTGTAGCTGATATGGTCCTAGGGCTCAGAYGATGTAACTACCAACCTCTAGCACACTTGGTTTGGTCAGATCCAYCCTTCCTGGCATTGTGCCCTTCRTCTAGAGCCTCCTAGRGATGTCTTTTGCAACTCATGGGATGTAGGAACATTTGTACACCCACCAAACACCCTGCCCTCTGAGCTGACAGACCAATCATGTGTCCTAGGGCTATGTGGACACTGCTAGGACATCCATAGATGTGAAGTCCACAGTTTGCTGATGCCTAGGGACCTTATTACCAATGGGGATAGAGATTTAGAGTTGAATTGCTGGAGATGAACCCTCCTAGAGACGAGATCCGTGATCATGGATAGTCAAAGCTGAGGAAACAATTGATCTGAGACATGATAAATGTAAATCAGATGATCTAGTACCACATCACATGTTCTCCAGGGGTTTCCAGCAACAGATATGCCTCCTAGAATACTCTGTGTAGCAGAATGACGTCAAATGCGGAATACCAGCAATGGTATTGGCTGCCTAGAAGAGATAGCACATGCTAGATAGCTGTACTGGACTCCTAGGGTACTCTATGTGCCTAGAGGTGATGTGTACACTGTTTCAGAATCATGAGGAACCTCCTAGGGTGCCATGTCATGCGCAGCACCTTGATAACAACTCAAATAAAATATACCAGTCACATCTAGTGACCACTATACCCATTTCTTATACTCTTGGACTTCCTAGGAAGGATTATCACTATCCAACTCATTGAAATATAAATACAAAATACCAAAAACACCTATATCTTGTCTTTCTGTTATTTATTTTGTCAC
This sequence comes from Neonothopanus nambi, assembly GCA_003987895.1. Lineage (NCBI taxonomy): Eukaryota > Fungi > Basidiomycota > Agaricomycetes > Agaricales > Omphalotaceae > Neonothopanus > Neonothopanus nambi. Next base: position 28,479 of record RCHF01001363.1, on the reverse strand, counting down.
ACACCCAACTCCATTTTATCTATCTTAGACATTCTATGCCCTAGAGTATATATATCGCAGACATAGCTACTCTAGAGACCTAAGCAAGTACTGTATGCAACAATGGAGAGCCTTGAGCATCTTTACGTGCGATAACACTGTGGGAACACTTTGGATAGATTGAGTCTGGCCCTAGTTTGTAAGAACTAGTGTACTAGATCGAGCAGAGCAACCCTAGGACCCTCCTAGGAGTAATTTAAGTGAACTAGAAACCTTTTCTAAGACATTTGGATGCTGGTCCTTGTCTTCTGACTGTTTCCTGACTGAGTCTGTGCTGTTACTGCTGAACTGTGTTTATTTAACCAGTCTCTGTAATGTCTAGAAGCACTAGAACCTCCCTAGAGACTTCATTTCGAGAATTATAACTGTAGTGTGGAACCTTTGACAATGCCTACCACACCTCCATCACTTTGTGATACATTTGAGCTTCCTAGGAGACATAAAACACTTCCTAGATAGTTCATTTTAGTCATATTATCTGGAGCCCACTGCAAGGTGTGGTTTACAGTTGAATTTCTTGAAGTTTTGACCTTCTAAACGGACTATAGTGTCCTTTACTACACTACTTAGACTCTAGCAAGTTAGCTTTCAAGTTGATTTGCATTTACATCAAACTAGGAGTTCATACTTAGTTCAAAAACTTAAAAGTTTGATTCTAGTGTGAGTTACTTGTCAAAATTAGTGGCTCTACTCGTCAGACAAGACAAAGAACTTTGAATAACTTGAGAAATGCTGGTTTCGAATCACTCATTGATGAACCTAGGCACAGATCATGTATTCCAGTTTGAAACACTACTCCTCTTGCTGAGGAAAGACAAAGATATTCCAAAGTTCAACTAGGAGAAGTTTTCATACCATCATCATTCTATACAGGATTTAGAAACATGTCTCATCAGAGTGCTGGACAATCTTCAGGTCAACAAGTCCAAGGAGCAGCTGGTACTGCTCAAACACAACAAAATGGAACCACTTCATATACTAAAGTCCTAACTGGACAAGCCTTGATTGAAACTCAGAGTGATAAGTTGCCTAAAGTCTCAAAGAGAGCTCCTAGGTTCGATAAGGAGCATCCTGGAGACCTCCTAGGTTGACTCGAGGAAGTCAAGGAGTTGTTTGCAGAAGCTTTGATCACAGAAGCTGATGCATGGTAATGCGGTCAGTACAGTGGGGATATGTAACAATCCTAAGACCAAAACACACCACACACACAATCAATTTAATGCATGAGCAGCAGCTGGTGTTGTCAAAGGTTCCATACAGTTAGCTCAGTAGTTGAACTTGTATTTATTATTTTAGTTTGGATCATGATGGTCTCAATCTGGGTGAAGTTTTATGCACAGTCAGGCAAAATACACATCAGACAATTCACAGATAAGCTTCATGGGCCTCAGGATCCAAAATTAGAATTTCTCAATATAGTTGGAAGCACCAGATGGTGAACACAATGACCAGATGAACAGATAATCAGACAGAGCACAGTACAGAAAATCAGTCTCACAAAATCACAGCAGACAGCAGATCACAGTTCAGCAGATTCAGATTTTTATCAAGTCAGATGTGCCACAAAAGGGACTTCAAATTTTATTAAGAACTTTTTAAGGATTCAGAAAACTGAAACTCTGAGGAGCCAGGCTATATTTGTCTTTTGTTACGACTATGCATCCTAATATGTTTCTATTCTGACTTTTCCTATTCATTGTCATTTCTATTCTGTCATCTCAGTCCACTTCCGGGACCAGGGGTTTTTTGCCATGATGATCTACTGAGTGTTTTCCCCTTTTATAACTTTCTTTATGTCTCTATATGTTGTATCCTTTGTTCCTATGTTACCCCAGTCTACACATTGCATGTAGACCATTCTACATATGTCTATTCCTTTGTATTTGTTGGAATTACTATTTTCCAACTCTAGTTGTATATAAGCCAAAACTCATGTAGTAGTTAGGCAATTAGAAAATCAACTTAGGTTGCTGGTTATCTCTTGTCACTCTAAGACTCTCTCTCTCTCTCGTGTTTACTATAGACTTGTCAACATGGAAGGATAGCCTTCAAGCTATTCAAAGTCTTATAGTTTTTGGCTCCATCAGATCCTTCCATTCTGATGTTCCTGATCTGTTTCCACATGGATTGTCCTCCAGTCATGCCCTTAACATCTTTTTACAGAAGGTTCCTGCTTTAGCTATTGTGCTGGGGCAGTACTTGCTTGGGTATTTACAAAATAACTAGTCCTTTTATACTATCTGCAGCAGAAAATAATATATTGAAAAGAAAATAGACAGATCTGGGATTTTTTATACTATGAAATTGAAAAACAGAAAAGAGGCATTGTGTATCTCCTCATAAGGCATTTTACATGTCCATTTTAGTAGGTAGGAATAATATTTTTTTGGGTTTTAGGACTTTTAGTATTTTTGTTGGGTGCAGATTGGATGCTTTGACTGCCAAGACAGTGTAGCTGTGCTTCAGGCATGCTGACCATGCTTTTAGGCTCCACAATTTTATTTATTGTGACAAATAATGGCACCATCTTGTAGAATTGCCAATACTTATTTTTATCTGACTTCTAGATGGAGACACTGTGCCTGCAGAGGCTTGTCGATCACACTCCAGATGTCTTGGACATACTCAGTAGGTTCCACTTTGGCTCAATCTGTTTAAATTTTACAGGCACAGTTCAGTCTCATCTCATGGTGCATCTGAGACATGTCAGATCATAGCCTGTTTATTTTTCCTTGGGTAAGACCCTTGTACAGAAAGTCATCTCAATGTGTCATATTCATCCAGTGAGTCAGCAATATTATCCAGAAGCCTCATCTGGTCACTCCATAATTATTTGAAGTTCTATCTGGTGGTGACTTGTGAATTATTTTCATTCTTTGGCAGACCTGTCTGGTATTTATTACCAGATGGAGGCTGAAATGTCCAGATGGACCTTGTATCCCTTAGTTAAAATAAGAAATATTTGTTTCCTCTTTCATTTTTAAGTTGCCATTCTTCACAGTAATTGATCAAATACAATTTAATCTTAATTCTGGAAGTGCATTTTCAGTCCATCTGAGAACTTGTCCCTCCAGGTTGTTGTTGTTCTCCTTCATACCCCTGTGAGTTATACTCAGACAACATCCTAAAAGTCTCTGGCTATCTAATGGATGGGTATGTCCAGCTCTACTCTTCAGATGGAATTATTATTTCCACCAGATGGTGAGTGACTGAGCCAGTATCTTTTATTTATGCCAATTGATCACAATAATTAAATGCCATAGCATGCACTGTAATTATTCTATACTCAGGCAATGGGTACAGATGGTCATTGTATTTTAATTGGGAGTCTAGGGCAACTCCAATCCTTAATTCCCTTATTTCAGATCTACAAAATGTATTTCTGAGCTCAATCTGGTCATCTTGAGGCCTACAATGCTCATGCATGTGATAGCACAATGTTATACAGACTAGTAGGATTGATTACTTCTACTATAAGTCACTTACAAAGTGTACCAGTAGTACTCAATTGCTCAATATACCAAGATTAGTACTTTGAGCTTGAAATCTAATGAAGTGAATTCACCAATACTAAGGGAAGAAACTATAGAACAGTTCAAGGGAACCTTCTTAGTAGGCTTTCTCACTACAAAATACATCCTGAGCAATGTCTATTGTGGCATCTAATAAGAGTCCAATACATATACTTAGTGGATTGTAATGACTTTAAGGACTTTGAGCACGATGTTTGTAGTACACATACAGAGTGTAGAGATGTTGATACCTCCTGTGGGAAGTGCATGGACCATTACAAAGTGTGCTAATGAAGCAGTGTAATACACTGAGGACATTGCACATGATGTCTCCAAGACCTGTAACAGTCTACCTGAACAAGTTTCTGTAAAGGAAAGATGAAAGGACCTAAACATCCTGCATACTGATGAAACTATCATTAGTTACCTATCTAATGGGTATCTAATTGAAGGACCTGGTACTTTGAGCACAATGTCCATGAAGACCATAGCCTTGTTTACAGAGTCATTCCAAGAGTAGTAAGCTGAAACACAGAGCAAGGGAAGTGTCAGTGCATACAGGAACATGGAACAAAGACATTTCATGGGACTGCGCAACAGTGGAGTAAAATATTAGAATACCATATGGACAAGACCTAGAAACAGGCACTATTTACTTTATTGAGCTATGTAGCACTCATCAGATGCAACTGCATTATGTAGCTCATGTATCATTTCAAATTACTTATCATTTGTACCAGTATATAAATATATAAAGGCCAAATACATGGTTGCACAGGATAAGTCTAAGTAGCATCAGGAAAAAGGCCCCTGTCCCAATGGTGTCTTAAGGATATCTGCAAGATAGCTTGAGGACATCTTAGGAGGCCTAGGAGTCTTAGGAGTCTTAGGACATTTTCAAGAACATAGACCTACACCTTAGAGACCTAGGAGACCTTAGACTCTCTAGGACACCTCCAGGACAGCCCAGAACAGCTTAGGACAGCCTAAGACAGTAAGGACTATCCTAGGTATCCTAGGACACTAAGGATAGTCCTCACTGTCCTAGGATGTCCTGGGCTGTCCTGAGACTGTCCTGGGCTGTCTAGGAGGTGTCCTGGAGGGTCCTGGGGGTCTTAGGTCTCTAAGGTGTAGGTCTATGTTCTTGAAAATGTCTTAAGACTCCTAAGACTCCTAAGACTCCTAGGCCTCCTAAGATGTCCTCAAGACACCATTGGGACAGGGCCTTTTTATTTATTGCATTACTCTTTTTGTGTATAGACAAGTCTCATGAACTGCCTGCAGGCATTTCACTGCTTTGATCAGGGATCAAAAATTTCTCAGCAAACTTCTAAATTTCTGAGTCCTCAGTGGAAACTGACTCTCTCAGATATTCTAAGTCTTTTAAATCTTCCAATAGGGGTGTATTCACAATCTGAACATATTTCTCTTTTTCTAAGTCACAGATGAATGATTTTTTAGAATCACTCACATGGGTGATAGAAATGAAGGTTGAAAATTCTTCAAGTCTGATAAGTATATAGTTTCTTGTTGGGGACTCTGGTTCTTTCTTCTCCTTGCCCACCACATCATTTCCTACTTTCTGCTTTGCTCACAGGTTGCTGGCCCCTTCCTCACAACAGGATGCTCTTTATTCATCTCTATCACCTTCACAAAAGATGTCACTCAAAATCACCACCTACACACTTGCTCAACAATTCCAAGGGATTCTGGCTGACAAATATAAATATTTATTTGGTGATGATCCTTTGGATATAGTTTCTCTTTATAGCATGTGCACCACCTTACAGGAGGCTCATCAATATCTGGTATATATATATTTATTTTCTCTTATTTCTCTTTGACTGACATGTCTTTTAACAGGTCAAATTTAGTAGTACATACATGCTTGCTTTGTAGTGCAACATTGAGCTTCCAGCCCTTACTGTAAATTGTTTTGTGTCTGCTACAAAATTCTTTCATTGGATTCTTGAATGCAAACTTGAACACTATTTTCAGAGAGCTTGCATATGGATAGTCATGTAATATAGTCACAGTACTAGCATTGTCTCAGTACTAGCATATCATATATGATACTACTTCTGGTCTAGGCTGCTATAGGTGTTTCCAGCAAGAACAGCCTTTTTTGCTATAGAGTCTGAATAATAATCAGCTGTTCTATAGCTCATGTGTTTCACATCCTTACATGTACTTTCATACATACAGATACTATCCTGTCATGAGATGTTACTCTGTCTTAGACTCAGTATCATACATGTATAGAATATAGATGACTGTAATACTTCTCATGTTCACTGATGTACTTACTGGATGGTTGAGGATGAATGATGAAATGATAATATCATATGCACAGTGAAGAGTATACAGTGAGACTCTCTTAAGTGTATATATACATATGTAGTACAGATACAGTATACACTAGATTGATTGATACTATCTTGATACTATGGTATAGACTATAGAGATTGTGACTTGCTAGTGTCTTACAGTAGAAGACTACAACTGACTATGATTTGCTTCTTTACAGGTAGGTGAATTGTGATACTGATATAGTAAGAAGCAAGAATATATGGGAAATAGTAATATGTGAAAATTGAGCTGAGTTTTAATTCAAATGCTTAGAAAACTTGTGGGTGATACTACCTATATGGTATCTATGACTCATAATTTTCTCAGATTTTTTGGAATTTGTTCTGAGTGGAAAAAACATTGGACTAGTATTCTGCTATTTGTAGGGTTATTTTTGCTTGTTTTGCACTGCCACCTTGCACACCAGATCCTATTTTTGGTCCAGACCCCTGGGAATTTTTTCAGAATTTTTTTATATTTTCATATAGAAAAAGTGTCACATCTTGGTGAGTTTTTTGCATGTTCTGGCCGCATTTTGAGTATTTTGCACAGCCACTTCACACAGTATGTTCTATTAGTGGTGCACACCTGTGGGAATTTTTTCAGAATTTTTTGAATTTTAGGTATTTATGGTGTACCACCTAGAATAGTGGCAGCTTTGACATTTGATAGATTGATGCACCCAAAAGTGCCCAAAAATGTGTGGTAATACCTTACCTAGCCAGTTGATTACCTAATAGCAAAAAAGCACCCAAAAGCACTCAAAAATACCTGAATAAAACAGACCTACTGAGTGTGGGAAAAAGGGGAATCTAAAGCGGACCTGTGGTCTGCCAATAGACTGTGGGAAAAAATAATGCTAAAGCGGACCTGTGGTCTGCCCATGGACTGTGGGAAAAGCATGCCTAAAGTGTACCTACTGACTGTGGGAAAAAAATAAATGCTAAAGCGGACCTGTGGTCTGCCAATGGACTGTGGGAAAAGTATGCCTAAACTGTATCTACTGACTGTGGGAAAAAAGAAATGCTAAAGCGGACCTGTAGTCTGCCAATAGCCTGTGGGAAAAAAGGAACCTAAAGCGGTCCTACTGAATGTGGGAAAATTCAAAAAATAGGAAGTCTGAAGTAGACAAAAGGCCTCTAAAACAATTTCAAACTCCACCAGATGCTGGAGTTTGGCTGCTTTGGTAAGCAGATAACCTCCTTCCATATTAAGAAATAGGGAAACCACCCTAGACACCTGCTAGACCCTCTAAATAGGCCTAAGGGCAACTATCCTCTCTGAAGCTTTGTGAACTGAGGGCAACTACCCTTATTGAAGCTTCATTCTAGCAGCTATGGTTCAGTGCCATTGTCATCAGTGTTGTCTGTAAGACGAACGTAAGTACAAATCCTCAGTGTCACACCGAATTGGAGTGAAACAAGACTGGATTAGATAAGTACCTATAAGATGAACATAAGTACAAATTCTCAGTGTCACACCAAATTGGGGTGAAACAAGACTGAGGGCGCATCTACAAAGACTAGCTATTTTTGAGGATCAACCACTCATTGATAAGACTGAGCAGTTGCTGTACAGAATAGGAAATGGGAAAATAAAGAGAAGGAAAATTTTTAACAACTGCATGGTCTGGAAGGAAAAGGAATGCAAGAGAATAATTGACTACAGATAAGAACTGCAGATAAGACGTAACGAAAGTGCCCATGAGTAATAAGAAAAATAAAACCTCTTTCCCGGTACCTGAGACTGACATGCCCACATGAGTCTTTGATCAACAGCTTTGACCTCCTATCAACACTCCCCTAGACTTGTTCGGGCACGAAGTCAACCTCCCCCTGCCACAACAAGTATCCCACTTGCCATTGATGAAGGACTGTTCCCAAGGCCTTGGTGAGAATATCAGCAGGATTCTCCTCTGAAGACACATACTCAACACGCAGATCTCCCCTCTCTACTGCATCTCGCAAGTGGTGGTATTGGATGTCAATGTGTTTGACGCAGGCATGAAACTTTGGGTTATGTGAGATGGCGATAGCACTTTTGTTATCAGTGTGGAGGATGGAGGGAAGCAGAATACTGTGACTGATCTCAGCAAGGAAGTGATGTACCCATTTTGCCTGTTGTGCACCTTTAGCTAGTGCAATATATTCAGCCTCTGTCATAGATAGCGCTACAACTCCTTGTCTCTTCACCATCCAGAAGGTGGGTCCACCAGCCATCATCATCACCACTCCAGTAGTCAAGCAATGTGTATCATGGCAAGTGGCATAGTCTGCATTGACATAAGTAATGGGGGTAAGACCACCCTCCACATCTCATCGATAGGTGATCCCGTAGCTCTTCATGCCTATAATATACTTTACGAGATGCATCAGAGCAGTCCAGTGAGGTTTTCCAGGGTTCTGAGTGAAGTGACTGAGCAAATTTGAAGCATACACAAGGTCAGGGCAGCAGGCTGCTTGACTGAACTGGATAGCCCCCAAGATTTTAGTGTATGGCTTGTCGCACATGAATGCTATCTCGTCTTCATCTTTGGGAGCTTGGTTGACAGAAAGGGTAACACCAGATGCAAGTAGTGTAGCTTTGGGTTTCATGTCCTGCAAGTTATGCTTCACAAGAAGGTGGTCCCAATATGCTTCCATAGAAAGTGTTGCTATCCCCTTCTTCCTGTTGTAAGTTAGCTGCATGCCTAAAGCAAACTGCACTGTCCGTTTCCTTAATCTGATACTTCTCTCCTATCTCCCGCTTTGCCCTTCCCATCTCCTCTGCTGAAGACGAACCACCCAGGGTATTGTCTGTGTAGGTGCCTGTAATTGTCTCCCCTGCATCCTGCACCCAACTCCTCACACACTGATCCACTTGTGACCTCTTATATCCCAAATCCTGGTATGTCCCATCCAGCTTCCTTCACCAGCTTCTCCCCGCTTGCATCGTCCCATATATCAACTTCTTCAGCCTCATAACCTTCCCAGTACCTCACCCTTCATATCCTTCAGGTGGCCAGACATATATCTCCTCCTCCATCTCGGCATTTAGGTAAGCTGAAGTGAAGTCAATCTGTCAAATGTAGAACTCTAGTGACACCCACAGAGCAATTAGTATCCTCAAGGACTTGAATTGCATGACCACGGCAAAGGTTTCATAAAAGTCCTTCCCAGCCTCCTGTCTTCCCCTATGAGGGTCCAAAGTGTCAAAAAATAAAATTGTGTGTATCACTAGTATTTGCATAGATAACACTAATGTGTGTGCTGAACAACTCTATAGTGTGTGTTGAGCAACTCTGTGTTGCATGTCAAGCTACTCTGTCTTGTGTGTTGAGCAACTGTCATTTGCATGATAACACTGTTGTCTGTGTTGAACAACTCTGTATTATGTGTTGAGCAACTCCATATTGCATGTTGTGTGACTTTATATTGTGTGCATGACTTCATATTGTGTGTTGCATGACTGTATATTGTGTGTTGCATAACTCTGTTTTGTGTGTTGAGAAACTCATGACATGCATGACAGAGTCATCTGACACACAAAACAAAGTTATTTGACACACTTAACAAAGTTGCTCGACACGCAATATGGAGTCACATGACACACAATATGAAGTTGCACAACATGCAATACAAAGTTGCTCAACACATAATACAGTGTTATCCATGCAAATGACAGTTGCTCAACACACACAACAGGGTTATCAATGAAAATGTTATCAACACATGCAATTTGAGCAAACTTATTTTTTGACACTTTGGACCCTCATATTCCCCCATTCATGACTAGCCTCACCTTCTCATCCATGATCTCTCCATCTCCATTCATCTTGTGCACAAACACCCACAACAGAACAAGGATTGTCAGCAGCTGCTGTAACTTTTATGCATAACAGATAGGCATAAGCCTAGAACCGTAATGCATAGTATATGGGGTATACTATGTAGGATAGATGGGATACTTATTTTGGTTCAGATACTTCCAAATTTGGTTGTATGTGCCTGCAGCAGCCTTAGCAAGCCTTAAATTAATGCATTATATATATATATATCCATATTTTTATATGCAGTCAGTTTGATATGTCTATTTAAGTGGATTAAGTCCCGAAAACGTATACTTTACCAGCCAACACTCACTATATTAGTCATCACTGACATTGCAATACCAAAAAAAGGCTATTCCGAAAGCCAAGGACACAACATTTCAACTTAGCAATACTTTAATCCACAAGACTTCAAAAAATTGAATACCAAGGCATAAATACTAAGACATGAATACTAAGAATATACACCAGAACTCCTGCTCAACGTCCTGAGCACATAGTCCTCTTCGCGGGTGGCTGGTCAGGATTGGTGTGGTCTACGGCACGTCGCTTCATTCCCTTTTTCCCCTTTTTCCCCCTGCAACTCACGTCAGCACAGAAATGCATTAAAGTAGAAAATCATACCTCTTCACAGTTAGCAAGCACTCAATAACCCATTCAACATCAGCCATTGCCTTCTCCCAGTCATCCGATCTGCCATCTACCAGCCTTGAATCCCACCACTTCAAAAGCATCAATATGCTCAACAAACCGCACTGTCCCAGATGCTCAAAATCCTCCCATTCTCCCTCATCTATGCCTCCCACTATCACGCGCCCCTGCCCATCCCACTCTCTCCACTCTGGATTGATGATCAACCACCAGCGCCACCAGAGGGTTGAAAACTCGTTGACCTCACCGAAAACGTCGTCTGGAGGCTCCGCAGATGTTGTTTTTCGATTCTTGAACCACCAGGCCACGGCATTTGGTCTACTTAGATTCTTGAAGCATGCGCTCTGTTTGAAAGGTCAGTTTTTACATAGCTGAGATTCATAATTGGTACTCACTGTACTACTCGGGTTTTCAAACTCATATATCTCTCCTTCCAGCATGGCCCATTTATCAGCCAGTGCCTTCCATTTATCCTCCCTCACCCCACTGCAGAGATACTTGTAGGCACTCTGAGCCCAGGCAGGCCAGTTCTCTGTCTCAGAATCAACAGATGAAGTCTCGGCCACCCCATTCGCTGTTCCTGAATCCAGCGGGGTTCCCAATTCCTCTCGCGCCATTTTTCCTGTGGGGAGGGAATCTGGACTGGCTGACAAACTGCGCTGTATTGAGGGTGAAGGTGGGTGGAATGCTGGATCAGGGGGTGCAGGTGATACTGAATGGGGGATGGAAGGGGTAACAAGGGAGATGGCATGAATAGAGGATGAGGCGGAGGGCGCAGCAGCAGAAGCAACACTGGAACTATAAGTATCTCCCACATCCTTCCTGTCCCCATTGCTGTCTTGAGTACATTGTCGAAGGCTACTCCCCTGCAGCACCTGTTCGGCCATAAGACCATGTTCCACCTTCTCCAACAGGAAATGGTTCCGTAGTATGTTGCACTCATGGCTGAAGACATAGTTGCTGACGTTGGACAGATAGCGTAATTTCGAACACCGTTCATGAGTTGGCAAGTGTGCTAGCATTGCCTGTGCTTCAGCGGGGAGGACTCGTCCTTGGGGTAGCTTGGGCGTGCCTTCCCGTGGTTCAACCGTAGTTCCACCACCGCTACCCTGCTCAGCATGAGGCCCCTCTTCACCATTATCTTCATCATCATCATCCTCGCTTCCTTCACCATCCCCTCCAGGGTTCACCCAATCCTCCTCCTCCTCATCTTTGTCATCAGCCAACCCATCCTCCTCGCGCACTCTTGCTCCCTTTTTCTTCGCTCTCCCTTTCCCTTTTCCTGACTCTACTCCTTCATTTCCATCCTCTGTTGCTTTTTGCAGGGTCTGGTCCGTTTGCAGTGTTGACTCTACCAAAAGTAAAAATTAGCAACTCTCAGCTACTCACTCAACATTGAGCCCTTACCTTTGACAGTATTTAATAAGAAATCCATAAAATGTCCGATAACCTTCCTTGTGAAGTCCTCCCTCCTCCATAGCTCGAATTTTAAAGGGTTCAGGCCCACCATAGTTCCTGTGCTAATGCTAAATACCAACCAATTAGTCCCAGAGAAACAATGTAATATTCATACATCAAACTCACATTATGAATGTAAAATCAGTCAAGCCAGGAGGCGGTGGTGCTCCTGCTAGCAAAGTCAACGAAAGACTGGTATATTCATGTAGTGCGTTGAGCAATGGCTGCATCAATTTTGACAAGTTCTTGTGGCATCTGTTTGAAGATCATGAGTAAGTCAATGAGTGTAGTAATGAAGGTACACAAAACTCACATATCCTGGCCAATAGCCGTCAAGTCCCCCAAGTCCAAATCAAGTGCACCACTCGCCTTCACCCGCTTCTTGTAAGCCTCCACCTTCTCCCCATGGCGAGCCTAGTTCTCCTCCACCACCTTCTTTTGCACCTCCTCCAGCTCCTGGCTGAGAAGTTCTTCTGCAATTGCACATTGAGTGTGCAGCCGAAATCGTGCCTCCACCAGATTGGTGCATTGTCATTCTTCAAAAGCCTCCAGACAGCGCACACGATAATCGGAGTGTTGCATGTAGAATTGGTGGTCTGGGATACTCCGAGGGCTCTGCTTCACAGTCTGTAGCTGCTTAAGCAACCTGGCGAAGACATTAATGTTGCGTTGAGGCTGGCTAGCTTTCTGCAACTGACAATGGAACCAATGATGAATTTGCTGCAGGTGAGTTGATATCGGTCAATTGATTTGCTAACATTAGATATACAAGCATACACATACCTCCTGACCCTTTGCTTGGACTGTCTCCCGCTCCCTAATCATACGCTCCTTCAGTTCCTCTCCATCAACCATGGCTGGTGTAACTGAACCCGAGTCTTGCCTGTCAGTTGGAGAAGAAATGTCCTGCCCATTGATGGCCGGTGTGGGGAGAGAAGTCGACAACGTAATAGAATTCTCGGCGCCTGTCATACCAGAGACACCGTGACCTGACGCGTCTCGAGATCTCGACGCATTCTCTGCTTCAGGGAGACTCGTCTGAGTCAAAGAGAGATATTCTGCTGGACACTCCCCCATATGTCAAGGAAACTCAGTGAACCAAAGTGGTACGAAATTCACGAGCCAGGTACTTTTCTGCATCCTATTCTTGATAGCCAGGTACTCAGGAAGATGTTTCTCCAGAAATTCGAGGTGCTGCCCGGAAAAATTTCCTTTATTGCCTTGTTTGGCTCTAGGAGCCCTGTCTGAATTGGAGACACTCTGCTTTTTTTTGGACAGCATGAAGGTATCCAAGAGGGGTTTTACAGCAATGTTGGGCAGAAATTTTGAAAAGCAAAAAAAAAAAAAACAGAGAGGAGGGCACCGATAGACTACGAGAGGTCCTGAATGGCAAGAAAAAGGCTCAATTTTTTAACACCAGTGAATCTCGTGACTCACCAAAGATTTGCCCCTAACAGATTTCACTATTAGTAACACTCAACCATCCAACATGTATCTTACTGTCACCCATGTATTCATCATAGTGTAAAGACCAGAATAGATTCATTTGACCAGCTAACTACAAGCCTCACTCCCTAAAAGAACTTCCCACCTCAGTTTCAGCATCCAATCTGTCCAACCAGGCTTCTGCCTCTATTGTAGAAGACACCTCTCGAATCAGCACTTCCACACCACACTGTTCAGCCTCCTTGATTGCATGGTCAGCGCCTTCTCTGCAGCTGTCTCATTAGCACCCAAGCAACTCATTTCAGAAATGTACACTTACACATCAAAAATGCCAGTTGTATTCCCTGCCCTAACTGCCCACAGCCGTCCTCTCGTTGACTTAATATTAGCTGCAGGTGCAGGAGACTCTGGGCTGTAAAATGCATGACCTGCTCTATGCTTTGATGGTGATGGAGATGGTTTTGGGGTGGGAGGTGAAGATACACTAGGGTGATGCTGTTGGCTGTTCACTTTCCCCTCAGCTCTTGTCTCAGCTTGAGATGAACCCACTCCTCAAATATTGGTTTGAGAACGCAGAGGTGTCGCTGCCAGAGTGACGTCAAAGCGAGAGACATCCGAAAAGCCCTCAAACTTGGTACCATCAACGAAGTTGTCTGGATGTACATGATAGGATCGGCAATTGTCTTTCCAGGCCACCAGCGCCTGCTCCCAGCTGTCATAGCGCTTGTAACGGCTCCTGCTGTAGCCTAGCACCCAACCGGAAGCATTTCCCCTAGCAAATCTGTTATGACATTGAATTAATAAGATGAACAAGCACAACGCACCAATCTGTATATGCTCCCAGTGAATCCCCTTCCATCACCAGATAGTACCATCTTGGTTTCTTGGAGCCAGCAGTCGAGCCAAACACGCAAGGAACGCATGTCGGAGGGCCCTGGATCTTCGTCAAGTCCAGCTGCATCATTTCATTTTGAAGATCCTCCACCTCATTCCAATATTTTCCTTCATCATCTTCACTCTGAGGGTGCACACTTTTGGAGCCAGACATAAAGGAGAGAGGGTGGTGGTTTTGAGTGAAGACAACAATCAGATGGCCATTTGATAACACCGACGTCGTACCTTGGAGCATGTGTTTAGTCCCAAACTGCACACAGGCAAGCAAGTATTCGACCTGCGACTCGGATACATCATAGCCCGAATCAGTATCTCATACTAGTCATAGGCATTGAATAAGACAAGTTTAAGCATACAATGCATGCATGAAAGATACTAATACCTACGATAATGCCACTACTTTTGAAATGGCAGAGATCCTGCATGGAACTGAGCCTGAAACTCATCAACCCCCAGCATTTCACAGCAAGACAACTCCAATAAATCAGACAGTGCCAACTGAGCCTTGTTCCGAATCCTGGACACCTCTTGAAATTCGCTGTAACACCCAAGCGTCTGCTGCACACCCTCGAAACATCTATCCAAATCGCTCACGATGTCCTCCATTTGTGAGCTAGTCTCCTGAAAGATAGTGTGATTGCCAGCGAGGTACTTTGCGTAAAGTTTTTCAAGGTAGGCGCGGTGTGAGGACTTGTCTTCGAACAAAGTCTCTAAAGATCTCTTGATTTTTCTTGCTTTACTGAGCCAGTTGATACATGGTGCACTATGTATGCAATAGTCAGCCTTTTAGAGTTTCACCCCAGAAGTCAATGAGAATACTAAACATTTGTTGTGAGTGTTTCGACGACAAGGCTCCCTTTTTCAAGTTCGCATATGGTACCACCCTTCCTGAGGCGATGACACCTGATGCCTTGATGTATGGGGCAGAGAGGGTTCTGAAATATTGTAGAGTCTCTGATTGAATATGTTGTGTGGTTTGAGGGTAAGAGGAAACAAACCTAATGAGGCGCCATTTGCCCTGAATTTCTTCCTTGTGTCTGAATATGCAATATAAGTAACATAAGAGTGAAGAAGGAGCTTAGATACATACGATTGGTAGTATTTGGCACTCTTGCGCCGATTAGCATCCTTCTTTGCAGCTGGTGTGTGGTAAAGTCAGGGATGAGGCATGAGAGTCAGTTACAAACGTAGTAAAACCTAATGAGCCGCGAGTGGATTCAGAGGTCAAGTCTGACTTTTTCATTCTTGAGCCTGGCCATGTCAAAATCACAGATCAAGGACTTATATATATACAAGTTATCATACTGGAATATCTAAGGCTAATTGTAATGTTAATGATGTATATAACAAGGCCGAACTTCAAGGACCTGCAATAGCCCCTATCCAAACTGACTACACTCCCTTACAAGACCCTCAATACATAGTCGGTTTTCACTTAAAAGCATGAATCTTCATATTCACAGCAAGAAAATGACATTGCAAGACAATTGATAGTGACTACAAGAGATACAACAACATGTAAAAAGATTGACTACAAGATACATGACAGCTATTGAGAGTAAAAAGACCACTGGTCAGGCAGAGGCTGGCCACACCTTGAACTTCTCAGTATATTTTGCCCATCGGCCTGTCTGCTCCTCCTTCCACGAATGCAATTCTTCCTTGCTAGCATGAGCACGGTGCTCGCAGTCATTTTCATAGCCATTGGCTACAAATTGAAACAACGCGGCAGCGGAGTATTGTGTAATCAAATAGCAACACTCCCCTTCCTGAATTGGCATGTTTGAATGTGCTATGAGGGCGGAGGGCAAGAGTATGGTACAACCAGGAGGGAAGCGAATGATAAGGTTGAGGGTCCACAGGACAAGAGCGCCGCCTTGAGAGTCATCGTAAGAGCCCAAAGAGGTAACTGCACAGCTGCCCGGCACATAGTTTTGATAGTCCTTGTGCTCGCAGGTGATGGCTTGTGGGCCAAAGTTGATGGTTGTAGCAGCAAAAACAGTTTTGTCGAAGTTGCGCCAAAGGCTCAGATCCCAAGCACGAAGGGCCTCCATATTGGCTTTATACTCTTTGTACATGCCAGGGCAGAACCGCTTGAAAGAACTATTCGTGATGCCAGAGATCCGTTGAATAGCCGGGTTACGAAGGATTGCGTGCAAAATTTTTTTGTTATGTTTGGTATGTTTCGTATTGGAGGGTACTGTCTGTGGAGGTTCCGTTAGCAGCTAGAAGGTTACGGTGTGAAGTGAGAGAACAAACCTGGCTGCCGCCATGAGAGAATCCAATCACCTCCACTGGAAAATTGCCTCGTCGATGTGCTAGCTGTCCCAGCTTGAACTTTGCCTGAATACGCCCTTGCTCAATAGCACGAGCACCTTCTGCCATGACCTCGGGCCATTTTGGGTCTCTGGGCTTCCCAATGCAGTTGACAACACCATGGCACTTCTTATCACAGATGACTAGGTTACAGCTGAGAAGATGGTCAGGATATGTCAAATAATACGAAAAGAAAAGTCACGTACTTGCCGATCCAATTCAAATACCTCATGTTCTCCATCTTCTCGGCATCCTCTCTACTGATGATCCCTTGCCTCACCCGATCCCAGAGGCCTTGCCAGCTGGTTTTTGTGACTGGCAGGTCCTTGACCTGAATATCCTCCAAAGCTAGAACGGTTGACTCATCACAGCAACGCTGGCCTACACCCTTGCTGTATGGACTGTCTGAGGTAAGTTTGTGTTTATGGTTTCGAAGATCTTTGTGATACTTTCGTTTCTTTTGCTTCTTCGCTTCAGCGATGGTAGGGTTTGACGAGGTACGGGGGTGTTTACAGTTTCTAGAAGGCGAGGACGGAGGTGATGAGGACAGTGGTGAAGTTGGTGGTCCTGAGGAGGGTGGAAAGTGGGTGGGAGACGTGGTGGTACGCGGGGCCTGGGATGAAGGTTCTAGGTCATCAGAATCGCTGCGGTTGGTAAGGTCACTGAGGTCACTGAGGCTATCTATATGTTCCCTGCTGACACGCTCTTCCTCGGAATAGATAATGCTCACGTTGGTTAGGAGCTCATCGAGGTCGAATGGACAGAGAACAGCCTGGTCGAAGCCATACTCAGAAAATTCCTTGCCTGATCACATCCTGCGCCCTGGTTAAAAAGCTGCGTCAGTGCCTCTATGCTAAATAGATGACCGGGGCTATTTGGGAAGGGTCCAGGGTTGGCCATCTTCAACGCTTTCAGCACGACCAGAGACAGAAGCGCTTACTCGCGTCTCCAAAGGCTGGGCACTGGGATGGGTGACACGAACTGGTTTCTACACTGCCAGGGATGGCAGCATATACTAGCAGTGCCAGGCAAAGGATTTTGGGATGTGTAAGAGAAAGAAAATGTTCTTACCTTGTAACCTGGGCTGTTCAGCCATGGAGAAAGATGCAGAAGGGACGAGTTGCAGCGATTGGATCCATAAATATATAAAGTTGGTTGAATCGATTGTGGGCACTTTTGTGGGCGACAACAAGGTCATGTGGTGGGTCATGTGCCGACGCGTCTGTGGCTCATACTCTGCATTCAACAAAAACATTCATCCTGCAGCCATTCTACCGCTATGGGACGCAATGATGGAATGTTCACTCTCAAATACAGCAATATATACACGCCTGCTGCAACTGTTAGTGTTGAAAGCCTTTCTCGTGACAGTTGACGTGTCAAACGAACACTATTGGAAGCCGAGCTGCCCTCTCCAGTCAAGAAGAAACTTCGAGGAGATTTTAGGGGCGTAGAGGGTGCTCAAAGCTCAGGGTTCAATGATTTTGGAAGTGTGTTTGAGATGGTGCTGCAAAGTTTCAAAGACGAAGTGCTTGAATTTGTTGAAAACTCTACAATGGTTAACGTGACTGATCTCTTGCAAAGAAGGCCAACCCAGTGAAGGTACTTGGTTTCGGTATGTGTCTACAACCTGTATTTTATTCATTTTCTAATATCTTATGCTTTGCCACACTCAAGGATCAGCCTTTGAAGGAATGGGAACCTTATTGTGATGAATACCTTGCAGAGTTCATGCATGGAGAAAGTCGAGGGGATTGCAACACCACTGTCTGCTATAAATGTCAAGATACATCCAATGAAGATCGTTGACCTCTCTACTGCTGCCAGGATTGCTTTTCCCCGGACTTGCTATGTGAAGACTGTTGTCGCGTTATTCACAAAGATCGGCTGTTGGATATTGTTGAGGCGAGTTTTTCACCTATTAGATGCTGTGTGAAAAGCTCACCCTGGGTTTTAGAAATGGAATGGAAAGTTTTTTGAGTGCGTACCTCTTAGCTCAATTGGGGTGGTGGTGCAACTGGGCCATCACACTGGCAGTCGCTGCTTAAGGCCTCGTACTGTCAATAACTTTACCGTGCTGCATATCAACGGGATTCACGAATTGTCAGTCTCGTTCTGTAATTGTCCAAACAGACAGAACACGGGGGTAGAATGGAGACAGCAGCTGTTGCGAAGAAACTGGTTCCCTGCAACTCACCTTGATCCCCATACTTGTGCCACATTCACGTTGCTGAATACTTTCCACATCATGACACTGCAGGGAAAGGTCACCCTTTATGACTTCTATGCAGGCATCGAAAAGTTATCAAATAACGCAGGGTTGAGCGAGACAGGGGTGGGTGATCTTCAGTGTCACAGTAGACGGTTGCTGACTTCTAACAGGAAAGATACAAGGAATTTGCTTGGATGGTTTGAGAGTGGAGACACCTGAAGATGTTGAAGAGAGGAGGTCGAGGAAATGATCTGGAAAGGCCTGTCACGGAGACTTGAACTGGTGAGCTGGCAGTGGAATGCCCAGCTTGCCCAAGGCCAGGCGTTAATCTGCCAGATGACTGGCAAAGCGTGAAACCAGGAAACTGGTGAGTTGAGGATGATGTTGACGAGTTTTCTTTGCTAACTTACATTCAGCTATCTGTACTGGCTTTACCTGGCAATGGACACATGTTTCTGCCTGAAACAGCATTTGGTATCGTCTGAGAAGCATGATCCAGGGTTAGGAACAGGGTGGTCTTATTTTGTTGAGGACAAACCTTTTCATGAATATCTACTTTCTGTGACAGACCAACAGGAGGTACGTCGTTCTATAGCAGCACTATGATTACTTGGACTAACTATTGATAGATGAGTACTTGTACAGGGCTAGGAGCTTTGGACCATGCAAATACAAGATACTCAAGGGGATATGCAACTACTGGGGTTGGGTTAGGATGCTGTGCTCGACATGAGATGGTTCAAAAGAATGCTGTCATAGACTTGCAGAAGGGTGAAAGGTTTGTATTTCCTACAAATTTCTTTTATTTACAGGCAATAAAAATTTTCAGATAGATACGCGAATATGGATTATGGCTTTTTGTCTCTGTTGCACCACCACGACGACCGCTAATGACACTGATTTCGGGGTCGCAGAAGTGAGGTAAAGGCTCTAAGACTCCCTAATCGACGTCTAAGTGCGAGTTGGGGTTTGGTGTTGTCAAAGGTTCCACACACAGCTATCTTAGATCTCGTAGAACTGCCTCTGAAAGGTGTCTCTGTGTTCGTAGTTGCAGCTAGACTTGGATGAACCAAGACAAACAGACAGACAGACAGAACAGAACAGAACAGAACAGACACAGACAGACAGACAGACAAATAACTCTGGACCAGTGTCGCAGAGCCAACAAAATGGGTTCAAATTGATTCAATCGCAAGCTAGATTAACCAGCAAAACTCTATTCTCGATCTGGATCACTGACTTTCACAAATCAGGGCTGGACTCGATACAGCTCGAAGCTTTCACTGCGTTTATCACTTTGGCAGATGCTCAAGGCTCCCTGTCGTGCGTACAATGATTGCTTGCCTGTCTAGAAGGTATACAGCCAGTTTATATACTGCTAGCTCGATAGGTATTTCAAATAAGTAGGAAAAAGACAGAAAAACAGAGACTGAGTGGTGAGATAAGGTCATGGATATGAAACAAGATACAGAAATGGATATTTATGGTGTTTTGTGGGATAATATGGTGAGTTGGGTGTATAATGTCTGTTCTGCAAAGCATAATTATGGGTATAAAGTGGGTTTGTGCACACAAAGTGCTTGAATATTTCTATTGGGCAGATAACTGCATGCTGTTAGGCACAGCAAGAACCTTCTTCATCATTCTTTATCATTCTATCGGCACAGGACACGTCAGCAAGGGCACAGGAAGTACCCTAGTCGTCAGGCAACATGTCTCAGATGTGGTTATTTCATTTTACCCAGCCAATCCTATCTCTGGCACTGTGCTGGGCATGTCATTCCGCTGCACAGAGTCTGCTAGAGGTCGGTCCTATCTTTGGAGACCTCCTTATTTCATGCGGCGTGGTCAGATGTACCAACTGCTACTCCTATCTCGCTCAGATCAATCATTTCAACAGCTTTGACTGTCCGATTCTCGGATCTTTTAGTCAGATGAGATTTAGTCTTGTTGATCCAACTCTAATCAGTATCTCCGAAGAGACAGGTGATGTTCTAGACCTTCAGCGCACTGTGGACTTCGCATCACTGGATGTCCAAGCAGTGTCTACATGAGTCTAAGTCCATCACAGAAGCTTCATGCTCATAGACAGTGGGTGTATGGGTGGGTATTTTCCTTCCAACGTCCCGTGGGTTACAAATAACAGTCGCAGACAGGTCTAAATGATGGGCAGCAATGCCAAGAGGGTGGATCTGACCAAGCCAAAAGCGCTAGTGGCTGGTAGTTACATCGTCAGAGCCTCAGAACCATATAGGTCACAATAACTAGATGCATCGCCATGTACCATAGTCATTCTATGCTCTAGCTCAATCTTAGACTGTTAAGTGTTTTAGCTAGCAGCGTGGGCACACTCTAGCCCTTAGTTTCCCATGAATTACAGACTTATAATATTGCAAAAGTGCAAATTTCAGGTCTGTGCGCGTTTTCAGCGCAACACCGCCTAATGAAGGTTTCATCCTATGACATTGCCTGTCAATGGTATAAAAATCTCGTTAGTCATGTAAAGGAGCTGCTGTCGCTGGTTTGTCGAAACCTGGAATCTCACAAGATGTACTTCGTGGTGCCGAAGCTGCACATTCACGGCCACAATCTTTCTTGTCAACTTAACTTCTCCTTGAACTGGCTCTGGGGCACAGGTAGGACTGATGGTGAAGGCATAGAACGAGGTTGGGCTCACTTAGGGCCTATTGCAACCAGTACAAGGGACATGGGCCTGGGATCTTGACACGACACTATGGATGACCATTTCGGACATTGGAACTGGGTGAAACTGATAGGTTTGGGTGAGTATAGAGAGTCTTTTGAGGGATTTGTGTCCTGAAATCGTTGTCAGGTCAACTGTTAGGGAAGCGCCTCAAAAACGCGATAGCTCAGAAAGTATTACATGCATGTGTACTTGCCGAGTTTATGGAGCAACAAGGCCAAGTTACGAAAAGTTGGGAACAGATGATTAAAGACTGGGAAGAGGACTGGGAGAGATCAGGAAATGAGAGTACGGCTGCAAACCTGTTGGAAATGCCGAAATCCGATATGTCTGTTTGCTTTTTGGCTTGTGAGGTTCATGCCCTGATTGTAAGATGCTTAGGGATGATGGAGAATGAGGTTCGGCTGAAGATCACCGAAGAGGAAATGGCTCAGGCTGCAGCAGGAACGCCAGCCATTCACAATGTGAGCCCAAGCACATTTGTGGTGCAGGGGCTGGAGCTGGAGCACCAGCAGTAAGCAAATTCAACATATATATATTCAACATATATAGGGCTAACTGTGTTTTAGGCATTTATTAAAGATCGACCTCGCGCTCAAGAAATTTGAGATGGCGGCTCAAAAAACAAGTCTTCTGGAGAATCGCACTCATCTGTCCCATTCCATTGGCAAGTTCCAGTCACTTCAAGCAATCTACATGCTGGGGGCCCTGCAACTTCTGGAGAGACAAATGTCTGGCCTGGACACCCTGGAGCATGCAGAAGATACCCCCTTGTTCCTTCCTTTGGCTATTCTGTTAGCGCTGCATGCATCAGGATGTCGAGAGGGGTTGATAGAGATAGAGACCAGGCTCCAAGAAGCCCAGCTGCAAAATTCGCTCAGTCAGCTACGAAATCATTTGCACATGAAGTCGCGGCTCTTGACATATCACAGCAGCAACGTCGTTCATCAAGGATCCGTGATGCAGTCGCAAAACCTGATGAAGAGAAATCAGCATCAAATTGACGGTGATACACTCAAGTACCAAGCAGCCTGGGAGGCTATGTTGAAACTAGTGGGCACAGAGGAGATGAAATGGTGGAAGCTTGAAAAGAAGGACGTATGGCTAATGGGTCAGGGTGGGGACCAACCTATCAAGAGAGTGAGGAAGCAGCTGGGTAAGAAGAAGCAGGCAGAGAAAAATGCGGAAGGCACGCCTTTGGTGGAAACCGACCAGGAAAAGCAACTGCGGGAGGCTCGAGAAAAGATGGGTGAGGGCCACCAGCAAATTTCGTGGATCTGGATGGAAGGAGGAACCGGAGAGGTCGTGGATCAGAAGGCTTTAGATGAGAGTATGTGGTCCTTTCACCCTGAGCTCACAGTGGCTAAAAAACTTGAACGTGTGTCTAGTTGTTCGTGTAGAATGGTGCAAAGCCTATGCAAGGGCAAAACGGTGGGGCGAGGAGGTAGATCTATTAAAGGAAGAGATGTGGTGAAGTCTTGTTTCCCTGGAATGGAAGGCATGTGAGTGGGAGCGCAGGGGTGTGTACAATGGGCCGCTTGCACTAGGAAGTGATGAAAAACATGCGGAAGGTGTGGCTGCATATGCAGCGAGCCAGTCGAACCTGTTTCGAACAATTGCGAATAAATTCTGTTTGTTGTGGTTGGATGTAGGAGAAAAGGAGGGGAAAATTGAGGAGGAAGCACTTCAGGAGGTAGATGATGATGAGGAAGGGTTGAGGATGTTAGGGAAGACCAAGAAGGAGAGGAAGAGGAGGAGGACAATCCCATTGAGGAGGATTTCTAGTCTTTCAGGCTTTTCGGGGTATTTTGGAGTTATTCGGACTAATTAAGGAGGTGAATTGTGTCTGTATTAGCTAATAGACAGCTTTATTTATTTTAATTGATATTTGCTACTCTATTTTCTATGCTCGTTGTTAATGTAGTTAGCATAATACATAGCATGTCCTATTTTAGAAGGTACCAGATACTTTGTGAAATAGCTACTATAAATAATCAAAATTGTATTAGTAATATTAGAGAAACTCCAAAGATCCCCGGTCACTGCGCATTACGGCTATAGGCTCCAGCCTAGCTGTAATGCGT
Organism: Neonothopanus nambi; assembly: GCA_003987895.1. Classification (NCBI taxonomy): domain Eukaryota; kingdom Fungi; phylum Basidiomycota; class Agaricomycetes; order Agaricales; family Omphalotaceae; genus Neonothopanus; species Neonothopanus nambi. The sequence continues at coordinate 5,006 of RCHF01001363.1, read as the reverse complement.
AGTTATCACAACTACAGGTGGGATTGTAGCTCTGGGGGGAGGATCCTGAAGTTTCCCAAACACTCCAAACTCCTTCATCCTTGCCTTCTCCTTTTCTATCACCGCCTCCCACCTCTCTGGTTCTTGCATGGCCTTTGTGTAGCTTTTGGGAACAGGGGGAAGGCCAATAGCTGTCAGTGCCACATTAAATTTGCAATCAACTTCACCTAAATCCTCTGCTATCATCGCAAGATTCACTCCCCTCATCCTTGGCTTCCTCACATCCACTGCCCAATCCTCCCTAGCCATCCTTGCCATCATTTCCTGCTCCTCTGACTCCTTCAACTCCCTAGCCACTGCAGATGTTACATGTTTTCTCAAGGAACACCTGAGTGTGGATGGTTGTGGATCCTCAGTTACTGTTGGCTCAGCAATCTGAGATTGATTGGTGAAGTTGTCGACAGTGTCTTTGGGTACGCTTGACGTATCAGGGATGGTTGTTGACATAGGCATTGCTTCGGTCTGTGGAGTTAATGGAGTGATGCTGTCAAATGGAAAACCACCTTCATCCTCCAACACCTCCCCTCCTTTTGGCAGCATCGTACGATGACCCCAACCTTCTTTGAAGACAACATCCCTACTCATCATCACCTTACCTGAGCCTAAATATAGGATGTAGCTTCCCCTCTCACCATACCCAATCATCCTCCCCTCAACTGCATGTGGGTCCAACTTTCCAGGTTTTCCATTCACTATTGTTGCCCACCCTCTCGCTCTGAAAGGCTGAAGGTGTGAGACATCTTGATGAACATTAAACCACAGCTCAGCAGGAATAGCATTTCTGGCACAAGTAGAAGGAAGTAAGTTCTCAGTGTAGATCACATAGGAAGCTGCAAAAGCCCAGAGAAACGCTGGTAAGCCTGAGTCATTGAGAATGGTCCAGACTCGCTCAAAGGTGATGTAATGTCGTCGTTTGGCTACTCCATTTGCTGCTGATGAGTATGCCGCTATCTGTACCAGCCTAATCCCATGCCTAGTAGCCCAAACATCCCACTTCCAGTTATCGAACTTGCCCCCTCCATCAATCCTCACACACTTCAGCTTCTTCCCAGTCTCACACTTGGACAACACCCTGTATTGTTCTATTGCATCCACCATCATATCTGCCTCCTTATCCTTCAGGTAGTAATCCTTAGCAAAGGATGTGCATCCATCAACCATGGGCATTTGATAGAGGTAACCACCTCATGCCTGGGTTCACATAGGTCCAGTGAGGTCTGTGTGTACACACTCTAAGGACTCACGCTCTCAAGGAACTACTGAATCGAACAGACGACATATGGCCTTCCCCACAAGGCAGTCAATGCATCTGCCATTCATGGTCATTGCAGTGACATCCAGCCTGTCAACTAAGCAGCGCTGGAGCATAAGTTCGATTTGGTTGATACCTGCATGAGCCAGGTGGTGATGCCATGTCTCCAAGTCCACAGGTCTGTGAAGAGACCTCGACCTAGCCACAAATGCCACGCTCAAAGGTACTGACTCTTTTGCCTTCAAATGATAGAGACCACCTGAGCTGTAACCAGTAAGGAAATGTTCTCTGCTCAGACTGTAGAATTTAGCTAACCCCTTGCCAAACAGGACCTGGTACCCCAACCAGTCGAGCTGACTGATGGAAATCAAATCGGACATGATGTTTGGAGAGTGAAGTGCCTCCTCAAATGTCAGGACCACATCCTTGTCACCCTTGCATAGTACCTTGTGAGCACGACCTCTACCGACAATTCTGAAGGTGGTACTTTCCTCAGAAGATTGTCCTGAGGCTACGTAGGGTGTATAGGTCTTGAAGTCAGCATGATCAGTAGCAGCGGAATCTGTGTAGATCTCCCCTTCTAAGTGTCAGGACGTAATCGACGCCATAGCATAATGTTGAGGAAACTCCCCAACAGCAAGACTCACTGACATCAGGGATTTTGTGAGAATCTTCTATTTGACTGTAACATTAGATAAGCAACAGCGGTATCTGGTAAGTGCTGGTATACCCTTATAAGGCCTCTCATCAGCACTTTGCCAGGTCTGCTGCCCCTTATCTAATATTACCAGGGGCAAAAAAATTTCCTGACGGATGGGGTCTGGACAGGCCCTTCCCTCTTTCCCTTCCACCAACTAGGATATTGACCTTCCTTCCCTCTGCCCTTCCTGTAGCACTCCTCCTGAAGGTGCCCTTCACGACCACAGTTACTACACTTCTTCCCATTCTTTGGTCCCTTCAACATCTGCGCTGCCAGTAGTCTCTTCTCCAGCTCCTCAATCCTAGTCAGGACTGTGGCATGCACCTGCACCGTCAATTGTGAACCAGCTATCACTGGATCCTTTTGGTCCTCAATTTGGGAATACCCAAGCAAGATCTGCTGGATAACTGAGGCTGATGAGGGGTAGACCATCACTGGCAATGTTGTGATATTTTGGATGATCACATCAAAGTCCTTTGATGGGAAGGCTGCAAGGATGATCTGATGGAAAGTCGCGTTGTCAATGGTATTACCCACCTTGATGGCCTCCTTATGAAGAGATTGGATCTGTTTGAAGAAGTGGTCAAGTGGCTCACTGCCCTTGAAGTGATGTGCCTGCATGAGTCTTTGATCAACAGCTTTAACCTCCCATCAACATTGTCACCATCAGCATCGTTGTTGTCAGTATTGTCGCTGTCAGTGTTGTTGTTGTTAGTGTTGTCACCATCAGCATTGTTGTTATCAGCATTGTCACTGTCAGCATTGTCATTGTCAGCATTGTCACCATCAGCATTGTGTTCCTGTTGCTTCCACTTCAATGTGAATTGAGTTGTGAAGGAGCAGGCCTTGTGAGCATTCTTGCACTCCTTGCAAGCTTGGTGTTTTGCTTCAACTTCACAAACATGACACTCTTTAGTGCAACATTTGCACTTTTGAGCTCAATGAGTCATGGGAGCAGGTGATGGGAGGGCTGTCAGAGCCACATCTGTCAGTTTTTGCTAAGTCCATTTTTAGTCAAGTACAGCTGAATGAAAAAGAAGAATACACACCTTTGGATCCTTAGATTTCAATTCTGATTCCTCATCACTACTCGAATCCTCCTTCTTTTTCACCTCCAGCCTCTCCCTCACTACTTGATTCCTCACTACTCAACTCTTCTTCTTCCTCCTCAGCTTCCACTTTCCTCTCTGCTTCTGTCTTTGCTTCTGTTTCATCCCTCTTTTTCTTCAAATCCCTCAAGACTTCATTATTTTTACAATGTCATTGTCATTTCCATCAATGTGACTCATCCTCTTGTTTTTTCCTTTACCATTCCTCAGTGTCCTTTCTAGTTTCCACCACATTGACTTTTGCCTCCTCAAATTCTTTCTTCATCACCAGTCACTCCATTCACATTGAGTCATATTCCTTCAAGGCTAGTTCAAAAGTCAATATTAGTGGACCTGATTGTTCCAAAATACTTTAACTCACCTTCTGCAAAATGAGTGGTAYCTTGAACACATTGGGCAAAGTCTGTGGGATTGGTGGACATTTGAGGTTGAACTGGGGCAATAGGCTCATCAGAAATGGAGGAAGGAGAGGGACATATTTGTCAGAAGTTGGAGGTATTGACTTGTTCACTTAGTGTCATATTGTAAGGTAGGCAACAGCCACATCCATCAACTCCATGTGACTGATTATATAAGATGACATAAGCAGCATATTTTCTGGGGCCCAGAAAAATTTTTTTTTTTTTTGAGGGGACCATGGCCATTCTATAGACTTATAGATCTGCTACTACTCTAATACAAGCTATCCTATCAATATGCTTTATCAAATCCCTTCAAAACAGTGTCTGGTACAGCTCAATGATCATGGTATCTTTAAGCTCAATTTAAGCTGCCCAAGCAGCTTGGGTACAAAACTTCTGCATTGACTTGATAGAGACTGCTGTGCCCTCACCTTTCCATAGCTGGGTTTGCTGATGTTCTCTTACACTTTAGGAAAGGCATTTTGAGGGGGATTTGCACTCCTTTCATCAAATTTTGTGCTAAATTGTGGGGGACTGTGTCATGTGATAGGGCTATGGGGTCACATGATATGGCATACTTGGAGGATCAGATTTTTTGAAGTGGCCTCCACTGACCTTGTATTGACATTTTGAGTGTTTTTGGAAAAAATAAAAAATGAGGATAAAACTTTGTATTGAGACCCTTATTTCATAAACAAAGACCACCAATTGATTGCTAGAGACCTTGCGCAACACTTGGCAGTCTTAGTTTTTCCCCCTCACTCATCACTGTCAAGCCTTGTTGCTCATCATTGAGGTCATGTGGGGTCGATGGATGTGGCTGTCGCCTACCTTATGACCAGTCAGATGGAAGATTGGAAACTTTGGATTTGGGGATAGGCATTCTCAATGACTCATTGGACTTCAACATTTTTTTTGATTTGCTTGAGTGCAGGATTTATTTGGTTTAGGGTGGGTTTCTTGATTTACAGGGAAATTAGGGGGTGTCAGGTGAGAAATACTTCTACCTTCATATCTTTCAATTTGTTCCAATCAAAAGTTTAAAACTTTCTCACAATTTATCATTTTCATGTTTCCAAAATTTTTTATTCTTCTCTTTCACATTTCCACTGATCCTATTATTCTAACTTTCCCAATTCCTTTTCTGTTCCTCCTTCTTGACAGATTCTTGAGGGCAAGAACCCTAAGAGGGGGATACTGTTACAACTATGCATTCTAATACATTTCTATTCCAATTATTCCAATTCCATTCCAACTTTTCCTATTCATTGTCATTTCTATTCTGTCATCTTGGTTCACTTCCAGAACCAGGGGTTTTTCACCTTGATCATTTACTGAGTGTTTCCCCTTTTATAACTTTCTTTATGTCTCTATATATTGTATCCTTTGTTCCTATGTTACCCCAGTCTACATGTTGCATGTAGACTGTTCTACATATGTCTATTCCTTTGTATTTGTTGGAAATACTATTTTCTGACTCTAGTCATATATAAGCTGAAGCTCAT